>PVIH01021416.1:7149-29901 GCA_004025045.1 Sigmodon hispidus | reverse complement strand
ACCTATTTGACAAAAATTTTAAATCATTGAAGAAAGAAATTGAAGAGGATATCAGAAAATGGAAAGCTCTCCCATGTTCCTGGATTGGTAGGATCAACATAGTAAAAATGGCAATTCTACCAAAGGCAATCTACAGATTCAATGCACTGCCTATCAAAATCCCAACACAATATTTTGTGGACCTTGAAAGAACAATACTTAATTTCATTTGGAATAACAGGAAAGCCAGGATTGCCAAAACAATCTTACTCAACAAAAGAACCTCAGGAGGTATCACCATCCCTGAATTCAAGCTATAATATAGAGCTACAGTAATAAAAACAGCCTGATACTGGCATAAAAACAGACTTGTGGACCAATGGAATAGAATTGAGGATCCAGACATTAATCCAAAAACCTACGAACACCTGATCTTTGGCAAAGAGTCCCAAAACATTCAATGGAAAAAAGATAGTATATTTAACAAATGGTGTTGGCATAGCTGGATGGAAGTGTGTAGGAAAATGCAAATAGATCCGAGCCTGTCATCCTGCACAAAACTCAAATCCAAGTGGATCAAAGACCTCAACTTAAACCCAGCCACTTTGAACTTGATAGAAAAGAAAGTGGGAAATACACTCCTACAAATTGGCACAGGCCACCACTTCCTAAATATAACACCAGTGGCACAGGCACTAAGACCAACAATCAAGAAGTGGGATCTCCTGAAGCTGGGAAGCTTCTGCAAAGCCAAGGACACTGTCAATAGGACAAAACGACAGCCTACAGAATGGGAAAAGATTTTCACCAACCCTACACGTGATAGAGGACTGATCTCTAAGATATATAAAGAGCTCAAGAATTTAGAGCCCAAAATCCTGAATAACCCTATCAAAAAATGGGGTAAATATTTAAAAAGGGAATTCTCATTAGAGGAACTACGAATGGCTGAAAGGCACCTGAAAAAATGCTCTTCATCATTAGCCATCAGAGAAATGCAAATCAAAACAACTTTGAGATACCACCTAACACCTGTTAGATTGGCTGAGATAAAAGGCATAGATGACAGCCTATGTTGGAGAGGATGCGGAGCAAAGGGAACACTCCTCCATTGTTGGTGGGAGTGTAAGCTTGTTCAGCCACTTTGGAATGCAATATGGCGGTTTCTCAGAAAATTGAGAATCAGTCTCCCCAAGGACCCAGTAATACCACTTCTGGGTGTATACCCTAAAGAAGCACATTCACATACCAAAGGTATTAGCTCAACTATGTTCATAGCAGCATTATTTGTAATAGCAAGAACCTGGAAACAACCTAGATGTCCCTCTACTGAAGAATGAATTAACAAACTGTGGTACATCTACACAATGGAATACTACTCAGCAGTAAGAAAAAACGATATCCAAAAATTCGCAGGCAAATGGAGGGATTTGGAGAATATCCTCCTGAGCGAGGTATCACAATCTCAGAGAGATAAGCAGGGGATGTACTCACTCACTAGTGGGTTCTAAACAAACAAACAAGAAAAAAAAAGCCAAACATACCCAAGTGACAAACCATAACCACTGAACAGCTTGGGATCAGAAACACCCTGGACTGATCCTTCGAACCCCACTCCAACTATAGGAATACCAGACTCATTCTTGAGGGAGGTTGGACAAAACTGGATTTGGCCAGTAGTGGTGACTGATCCAAACATTACTGGATCAGTGGGACCATAGGACTGTCTGCTCCCTGCCCAGCGAAGGGATGGGGAGTTGCAGAGAAGAGAAATGTCAAGATGTGTTGGGAGGGGGAAGGGACCTTGAATGCGGATATACAGGGATGGGAAAAAAAATTTCAGAGGGAAAGCTGAACACATAGTAAATATATGTGTAGCAATCTTATTTGCATTAAAAAAAAAAGAAAAAAGAAAACTGATAGCCTGCCCCAGAGGCAGGCTGGGATCGCCTCACCTATGTATGGTACAGTTCTTTTGAAGCCACTGGAATCGCTAATATTGGGGCAGAAAAGCAAAGTCTTGAATGATAGATTTAAAAGTTATTTCCATGTTGCCATTATGAAGCAGTTGCATGTTTTGAAATCATTAGTGAGTTTGTAAAAATTTCTATTAAAAGTTTTAAAGTATGCATCATTTAAAAAAAAAGAGAGATGTTCTGGTTTGCTTCACAGTAACAGAGAAGTAACTCTAAAGAATAGAATAACAGGAACATTCTGTGGCTAGGTTACTTAGCAGCCCTCCTGATAACATAGAAAGTAGCTCTAAAGAATAGAATATCAAGAACATTCTATGGTTAGGTTACCTAGCACCCCTCCCCTGAAGCAAGACCAGTCACCTTTTTACCTTGCCAATATCCTGCTTCCTCTGGCCAGCTTACTACAGGTGTTTGAAGATTGCCCCCTCCCCATATCCTGCTTTAGAACTATATAAGCATGTATAGAATTGGAATAAATCGCAGCTTGAACAGGCTCCCATTTGTCCTGCTGCCTTCCTTTGCATCTCCCTTCCCTTCATTCTCTCTCATAGGTGGTCTCCCATATTAAAGTCCTGTGTTTTGGGACAATTTAGCATTTCATGATGGAAAAATGATTGTGGTTTGTAGTCAGACAACTTTTTGTACTTGTATATATCTAGGTACAATTGCAGTTATGAGGGTTAATTTAGTTCCTCTGTTAATATTCATTTTTTTAACAGTTTTGAAATCCAGAACAATAATGAATAATATTGAGCTTTGTTGTAGTAGGAAAAAAGGGGAAAAAAAGAAACAAGGGGGAAGGACTTGGTTTTGCCTCAATAGATGCATCAGGCTTTGATAACTCTTCATGGGAATCGTTACCTTTTTGGAGGGAGGAATGCTGCAGTTCAGGGGGAAGTTTGGAGGTGGGGGTGAAGTTGGAGAGATGAAAAGGTAATTTGTAGTTGATATGTAAAATCAGTTAAAAATTTTAAATTAAGATAAATTTACCTAATCTAGAAAAAATTCCAAATTAAAATATTATAGAGCTCCAAAAATATCAGAAATAAAAGAATTTTGGAATGAAGAATAAAATAGTAGAGAAGCAAAACCAACACAACAAAAATCCTTCAAAAGCAAATGTTAACATATATCCTAAATAATTAAACTAAATATGAACAGCAAAACATTCCAATCAAATCAGAAGAACTATAAATTGAGTCTAAAACCCCACCCTGTATTACACATCATTCTTTTAAAAAAATGCTTTTTACTTTAAAAGAGAGACAGAAAACAATGAAAGGAAAAAACTATATACCACACTAATAAAGTAATAAATGCATTATTAATATCAGATAATTTTCTGTTTCAAGTACCTTATTCCACATATTTAATTCAATAATTGGAAAAAAAGAATTTTGGGGGGGGATGTGGGTCTTAAGACATTATCCATTGGGATGTTACCTCACTATACATATACAGGGTGTACTAGGTTGACTCATGAGGTATTGATTTAGCACACAAAATTCATCAATGAATACTAACTAAAATATTTAAGTAGAAATGAATTGGAAAATGGTCAAGAATGATGAAGTCTCATGGTAGATGTCCATTGATGGTTTGAACTCTTCCTTCTCTACTGAAACCTTACACATCTCCCTCTACATAATGTGTTAGCTACATCCAAAGCATCCATAGGCTGCTCTTCACCAAAATTTAGTTCAAAATAGTTTCTAATATCCCCCTTTATCTCTGTCTTTATCAGAGGATTATTAGGGAATGGGTCATTTAATTTTCAATATACTTGGTGATATTTTGCCACTAATCATATGACTGATTTTTACATTATTTTGTAGCCAGCAAACACATGTCATGTAGCTTCAATCCCTGCAAGTTCACTGGTGTGTTTTGGACTGTCTGAATGTAATATGGTCTAAGAGAGCATTGCTTGCACACTGGTAAGAAGTACAGCACTTTGGTGAATGTAAAGGCAGTGCAGGTGTCAATTTGGTCTAATTGATTTCTCTAATCTAGTGCCAGTTTTTTCCTTGTCCTATTAGCTACTTGGAAGTGAATATTACAATCCATGACTTTGATTGTAGATTTATCTTATTTTAATTTTCTCAGTTTTTGCTTTATGTGTTTTATGACTTTCTTACTAAGTGCATAGACAGAGGATATCATCTCTTTTTGACCAGGGACCCTTTACTCATTGTTAAATAATTCCTTTATCTCATAGTACTACTTATTTTGACCTAGCATCTAAACTTCTTTTAGTTCCAGATGTCTTAAAGCTGAAGAGGAGGGGGGACTTTTCTTTCAGAAAAATGGCATGGCTGTTGGTCAGAATCAACAGTACCTTCATTAGACTACCCAACATCCACCCACTTAAAATTGCCAAACACTAATACTAGATCAAACTGTTCCTATGGTTTTTGTTTCTCTGACCTGTGCTTCATTGCTTCATTGGTGTGTGTCCCCCCCCCCCCCCGCCACCGCAGGCATCCATGTTTAGTGCAAAATTTCTTTACTCTTTTCTTAAATCTTAAACCTTTCAAGGTGTGTGTGTGTGTGTTTTAAGTACTTCATTAGCCAGCCTAGTTTTATCTGTAGATGCTCTAGTCTATTGGTTTTTTGATACGGTGTCATCTAGGACTATCCAGACCAAATAATGGTGGGGTTGTGCTCTTTCATCCATATTGCATTATCATTCCTGCATAGCTAAAGTAACCGATTCTTGAAATTATTCTTGAAATACATGCCTTTGTTTTATTTTTTAAGATCAAGAATTTACATTTTAGATTACTATTTTACATATGCCCACCCCTTTTTTTTCCACTTCAGCAAAGTCACTATCCTTATATCCTATCAGAATTTTCCTCAGTTGAATGTTCACTACCAGCAAAGGCTTAAA
This sequence comes from Sigmodon hispidus, assembly GCA_004025045.1. Lineage (NCBI taxonomy): Eukaryota > Metazoa > Chordata > Mammalia > Rodentia > Cricetidae > Sigmodon > Sigmodon hispidus. The sequence goes on along the minus strand of PVIH01021416.1, from coordinate 25,053 downwards.
AAGGCCAGACAAGGGCATCTGACCTGAATGGGTCTGTCTGCATAGGTAATGATTGTCATAGCGACACAGTAAGAGGACACTGTATCTGAATAGTAAGAGCTTGTGTGGACTTGTTCTTTAAGAAGGAACCTACTGCTAATGCTTTGTTTGTTCTGAGCTAAGCAAGGGGTGGAGTGGGTGGAGAGAGATGAAGAAATGAGCGAGATGGGGGTCGGGGAATGGGAAAGCTACCTCATATCTAGGAGCCATTTGGCCAGAAGATGAGGGCTGAACTTCAATTTTTTCCCTTGTCCTGGTTCTCTATAAAAAATGCTAATGAGAACATGTCATTTTCTCTAGCTTCCTGGATGCAACAAAACACACTCTTAAGATTCAGTTTCTGGGTTTTGACTAATGTTTCAGGCAGCAGGGCTGCTTGTAACTTATGCTTTTATGCTCAATTGGTAATGGCCTAAATTTAATAGTTTTATCGTATGATTATGTTTTTTTCAAAAGAAAATTACCCTACCAATATATATATCCTTTTTTTCATTAGATTGGGTCTCGGCACTATTATGCCGAGACCCAATTTCCACGCTTGCCACCAGGGAGTCAGGACATGCTTTAAAGAGTGACGATTTTATTGTTACATACAAGTTACCTACAGGTTTCCATGAACCTGTGTCAAAAGCCTAGTTCTGGCACAGTGGAAAGGCTAAGGACCTCGAGCTCTGACTGGTGGGGGTCTTTAAAACAAAACATACATAAGCAAGATGTGACACACCTTGGCATTCTAGGATTGGGCAGAGGGGCAGGGTACAGTGAGATTGGTGCAAATCCAAATTTTGAATCTATTGACTACTGCGAAATTCACTCGCAGATCTGGGTCATGCACCCCAGGTATCAACTTGCCAATGAATCCAGGTCCTTACAAGCACATAGCAGATAAGTTTAGAAATATGAGGTGTGCTCTAGCCAGAAAGAACACACATATACAGTAGCTTCAGAGTCTTTATCCTTCACTGGCCACTAGAGGGAGACGTTGCACAGGCTAGCCACCTCCATTTCCTCAGTTGGTCTCCACTTTCAACTCAGTAGCTCTCTGCATCTTGCTGAGTTTTAGAACATTTGATAAGTAAAGACAGTCAGAGGCCAGAAAGTTCCCAGGAACAGGACCACTTCTGAGGGTTTTTTTTTTTTTTGGTGTTGTTTGTTTTGTTTTTTTGAATTTTATCTTATCAAGGAAGGTGCCGAGACAACTTTGTACCTATTGTCTTCAAGAATGGGAATCTGCAACCAGTTTCCTGCATGTGCCAAGCTTTTCCAGAAAGGCACCAGGTGTGTTTCCAGGGCCATGCTTCAAGTCCTCATCTCATTCTTGGGGATGTATTTTTTCCTGGGTGAGTAAAATATTCTTATTGTTTGTAGATGCACTTGAGTCACTTTTTCTCACTTCAGTTTTAGTAAGAACATTTTTCTCCATGAAGCCTGCATCACATTTACTAATTTGTTATTGAGTTTGCAGGAGATGTCCAGGCACAGTCTGTTACCCAGCCTGATGCTCATGTCACTGTCTTGGAAGGAGACTCCGTGGAGCTCAGATGCAACTATTCCTATGCTGGCACTCCTTATCTCTTCTGGTACATGCAGCACCCAGGCAACGGCCCTCAGTTTCTCCTCAGGTACTATTCAGGAGACCCTGTGGTTCATGGAGTAAATGGCTTTGAGGCTAAGTTTCAGAAGAGTGACTCTTCCTTCCACCTGAAGAAAACGTCTGTGCACCCAAGCGATTCAGTTGTGTACTTCTGTGCTGTTAGTGCACAGTGTCTGGGACCACAGGGGGAGCTGAACACAAACCTGTAAGATGGCAGGGAGAGGTGCAGCTGACTGACTTTAGGTCATCCATGATCCTGTAAGTAACCTAAATAAACTTACTGGTTCTCCAAGTTGCACTTCTCTGGAATCATTACTTTGATCTGTCGTTGCTGGTATCCTATGTGCAGAGTATAGACATTTGTTCACAGATCCCATGAAAAGTGATATGTCAGTAAAAAGCTTAAAATGATTCCTGATTGCTTCCTTAATGGATTGTTTTGTAGACTCCTTTAATTTTTATATTGATTGACTACTCTGGAAGACTTGAAGATACAACTCAGTTTGACATAAACAATAATTTCCATGGATGCCTGTATAGTGTGCAGTACAGGAAGAAATATTGGCCTCTTTTCACTTCAGATTGAAGGTTAATGTTCATGAAATTTAACAACTTGCATTCCATGCCTCAAGAGCCTCAGAAACACTCCCTATCTGTGATGGTTAGTTTAGTCAACCTGGCTCAGTGTAGAGTCACCATGAAGAGCTCAATAAGGACTCATCTGGATTAGGTTGGTTGGTGAGCATGTCTGTGGCAGATTACAATAATCATTGTAGAAAGATTCAGCTTGAACATGGTCAGCACCGTTTCTCCTACCCAAGTACTAACCAGGCCCGACCCTGCTTAGCTTCTGAGATCAGACGAGATTAGGCACATTCAGGGTGGTATGGCCGTAGACAGTCAGCACCATTTCTAGAGTTTGGCCCTGCATGTGGAATGAAATGCAGAGAGTGAGAAGAGCATGGCACAAAACCAGTCTATGCACTTTGTTCATGACTATAGATGTGATATGACTAAAAGTGTTCACTCTTGTTTCTGTTGCCATGACTTCTATGCAGGTAAAAGCAATCCTCTTCCTTCTAAGTGACCATTGTCAAGTTGTTTTGTCATAGCAACCAGAGAGGAAACTATGATGTCATTTTTATTCCAGCCTATGTCTGCTTTGTTAGATTTTGGAGCACAGAGAAAAGAATCAGAAGGTAGGAAGGAGACCAGTCTTACCTCAATAAATAAAAATATTTCTAACAGTGAAGGACAAACACTATCTCACAGGAAATGGGGATCTTGAATGAAGGGGAATAACAAAAATCATTGAGGGACCAGTCCCAGGAAGATTTTATTTCAGAGTCCAAGAAGATGGCACTTCTTATCAGTGAGGGGATCTATAGAAATCAGACTTAGAACAATTCCTCTTATTACATCATTATTGGCACAAGGATGACAATAATGAAATAATAGGCTTATATACCTATGCAGGTAGTTTACATGTCTAGTCAATGCAGGGCTAGAATTCCTCAGGATTCCTAAGAAGGGGAGAGTGCTCTTGGTTGTTAGGTGACCAGAGTAAACAATGGAAGGAGCCTGCAGCTTCTGCTCTGTTAATACATCTTCCCTAGGAGGGAGTCAAAAAGGCTTAATGTACACATGTGCCTTGACCTGACTGCTCAGATCTTAAAGCTTTATAAGAGATGTTTTGATATCTACAACTAGGAGTTGATATATTTCTTTCTCCTTAAACCTTAATTTAGGATACTGTGTTAATGAATCCAGGTGCAAGTACAGGGAGTTAAAAAGGTCTACTGTTAGTTAGCTCTGGATAGGTCTTTTATCAGTAGGGGAAGTGAATTTAGGATATATCAGTACATCATCTATCTGTAGCTGTCCTTGGATGCCTGAGAAAAATTTCAAATGGATTACTTTGTCAAGGACTGACTCTGCCTGGATGTTTACAAGTTAAGGTAACTACAGGGAAGGCAGACATTGAGTCTGCTCTGGGCAGAGAAGCAAAGACTTCATTTGTAAGGTAAGAGATTGTAGAGGGATTGAGGTGTTACCCAAGGAAGTGTTAGTGACCTTGGCAAATCCTAGTGATCTCAGAAGATTCAGTCCCCAGTGGGATGTGGCCAGGATCAATTGAAACCCCTGGGAACACCAACTCATCTTCCTGTTTGTTCCTGCTTTCCCTGGGAAAGGACTGAACATCCAGGGCAGGAATTTCCAATTCTCCTAGAATTGTATTAAGGTTACCTTATATCCATGAGTGCTTTTTTAATCCTTTAAAAATATTAATCCTTATATGATACATTGCATTAAATAATTTTGGGGATATCTGGCACCCCACATTGGGTGCCATCTGTTGTATGAGGTTTCCAACCCTGTCTAGGCCAGAAGTCTGAACTTCCTGCATCTTCTTTCCCTACCAATGTGACTCAGAGGTTTATATTAATTTCATGTTTGACCTATGTCTCAAGCACATTACTAGCTAAGTCTTTGATCTTAATTAAACCCACTTCCATTAATCTGTTCTGCCACATGTGTCCCGTGGCCTGTTGCTCACCTGTATTCTTACATGCTTCTTCCTTGGCAGCTGGATAGAGTCTGTCTTAACTCCACCCTCTTCTACCTGTCTCTGATTTCCTGCCTACTGCTATGGTGCTTGTCACAGGCTAAAACAGTTCCATTATTTACAGAACGATTTTCACAGCATATGGAAAGACATACCCACTACACTTCCTCTTTTTTGTCTTATTATAAAGGAAGGTTTCAATTTTTACATATAACAAAACAGCCATCAAGAAAGAATTACAGCTACAATATCTAGTCTATTTGTATTTAACAAAATTAAATAAAATATTCTATCATCTACCTTTTCTTTGTGAGTCTAAAGCTTCATATATAATATACCTAAGAAAAACTATACTTATCTCAAAACTTCAGCTACATCAAAGACCACAGACTAAAAACTTTAATTTGGCCATCGAAGGTGCAGTAGAGAAAATGGTCTTCAGATCATGTGTGGAGCATCCCAACCAAGTGCTTTACATGGTGATCTGGAGAAACTTAGTAGTAAACTCATCTTCCTGGATTATACCCCCACAGGTCAAGGCCCTGGCAGCTATAGAGAATAAAGTCCCCTCTCCTATCTCCTTATGCCCCCGATCCTGGTGCAGTCATCCCCACATTGGATGACAGCACACAGCTTTTGCAGGTTTCCTTCATGGTAGAGGAGAGAGATCAGATGCAGACTGAGGCTCAAAAGCTGGTTTAGGGTACCACAGGAGAATCCACAGCAAACCGGTCAATCATAGATGTGACCTTTCCCCTAATTTGCTTGGTGTGGGATTGTAATATGGCAGAAGGTAAAGTGAATTCCTGCTCACCATAGTATGCCATAGTCTGTTGGTGGGCCTCAATGCAGCCACAAGATGGCCTGCAAATTAGAGTATGGTTTGTAGTGTAGGGGAGAGAATGATGAGGGTGCAGCATTCCTGGAACACATATAGGAGGCCTCCAGGAGGTATATGCCCTACGATCCTGGGGCCTAGGAAAATGCTGCTACAATACTTTAGCTTTCATTGAGAATGTTGGAAATTTTTTTTATTTGTAATGCATAAAGTCCCAATTTTTATCCATGTATCCCCTTGTTCAAAGTCCCTTACCCCTACTGTCCCTCCCAGTCACTCTCTCTTCTCCATATCTCCTTATCTCCTCCCCAGCAAGGGCAGAAGGTCCCAAGGTCCCAAGGTGGCTTAGTTCAGCATCCTCTCAAGGCAAATCCGGTTTCCTCACCCCAACATCAAGACTGGATCAGGTTTCCTCTGGAGGGAATGGGCTCCAAGGTGCCAGTCCACGTTGTTTCAGATCCCAAGCTGTTCAGTGGTTGTGGTTTGCAGCTTGGACATGCTTTGCTTTTTGTTTAAAATCTACTAATGAGTGAGTACATCCTCTGCTTCTCTTTCTGGAATTGTGATACCTCCCTCAGGAAGATATTCTCCATGTCTATCCATTTGCCTGCAAATTTTAGAATATCATTTTTTCTTACTGCTGAGCAGTACTCCATTATGTAGATGTACCACAGTTTGTTAATCCATTCCTCAGTTCATGGGCATCTAGGTTGTTTCCAGGTTCTTGGTATTACAAATAATGCTGCTATAAACATAGTTGGGCTAATGCCTTTTGGGTATAGATGTACATCTGTAGGGTACATGCCTAAGAATGGTATTGTTGTTCCTTGGGAGATTGAGTCCCAGTTTTCTGAGAAACTGCCATACTGCATTCCAGAGGGACTGAAGAAGTTTACACTCCCACCAACAATGGAGGAGTGTTCCCCTTGCTCTGCATCCTCTCCAGCATAGGCAGTCATCTAGGAGAATGTTGTAGATTTAGTAAAAATAGCTTGAGAAGAATATGATGAAAGGGATAGTACAGAGGGAAAGAAAATCAAAGGAAAGCAGTGTGGGAATCACCAAATCTCTAACATGCTACTGGCCACTACTGTGAAATCAGAGGATCCCCTGGGGCAACTTAGACATCTGGCAGCTGGAGAGGAGTATGAAAAACCAAGAAGTAACTATGGATTAAAAAACTTCCCCGCTATCTTCTGTGAAGCTCTGCATGAGGACCTGGGTGAGTACAGGACACAGAATGCAGAAATGAGTCTGTTACAGTATCAGTATGTCCTGCTGATTGCAGTTGCAGATTGAAGGACTAGCCTGGCTGAGACTGAACAGCTATTCTGGACCCTGGGGACCTAGGATACTGAACTTCAGCCAAAAAGGCTCAAATCTACAAGCAGCAGGTGACCTTAGCTCTGAATCCAGTTATTCTACTGCCTGATCAACCTGATTTGACCCTCTACATGAGTACAACAATAACAAATGGAAAAACTGCAATTACATACAAGAAATGATCTGTAGGAAACAATGAACATGTTCAAAGGCAATTAACACCAAAACTCTGTATTTGGCTTTACCTCCATCATAGTCCTTGGCTCTGATGTGTTAGCCTTGTCAGTACCAAACAGTTTCCACTTGTATCTCTGTGGCTCCCAGAAGGAGAGGAATATTTGGAGTTTACAGAGGGGATTGGGATAAGGAATCTTGTGCAGTTTCAAGAGGCTCCATACCTGCCTGTAGTCCCTCATTCCCCATATTGTCTGGTCATTTGAGTCAGACTGTCTTGAGATGTGGGCCCTCTCAGTGCAGTGCATTTTTGCTGATAATGGGTGGGGCAAGAACAGCTGTAACCTCATAGGCACATGACCATGTGTGGGCTAAGCAGTATTATTTCTTCTTTTTAAGTATAATAAATATTACATTAAATACACAAAAGAAAAAGTGGAAAATCCTGAAGTTTTCAATAGTTATATTTGCTATTTGAACAAATTTTGACATCCTTCAAGAATATTTATCTAAATTAATATACTTATACTCAAATATAAAGTTTCAATTAAATTTTTAAACATCTACCAGTAAAATTGTCATTGCTTTTACTTTTCTCCTTATTGTTATTCTCTTTCATTTCCTGAAAGCAAAGCTTATGAGTTTTGTTTCCCAAATCTGAATTTTGCATTTTTGATACATATGTGGATGCTAATATAGTATAACTGTTTTAAAAATATATACCAATAAAACATCATATGCATGATTGTGAAGTTTGCTGTCTTTAGTAAAATAATTTGGAGACATGGAAAATTTGTAATAAAATTAAATGTTTTTAATGCTGTGCATCATCTCAGTTCAGGAATATGCAGTATGTCACTTCTGATGGGCATTTGGGAAGGACAGTACCAGCAGAAATAATCAAAGTCTCAGTCAGAAGATGGGTTCACAAGGTCAATAGGCTATGACAGCTCATATTTCCAAGGTGATGCTTCAGCCCTCTGCACAGCTCAGTCTTGCTCTACCATCCTTTCTTACCATCTCAAGTCAAATGTCCAACCAAGAAGAACCAGGACCAACAGGCCACCCAGATTTAGAAAGATCCAGTACTTACTGTCACTATTGCAACAATCACTGAAATATAATTTTTAAGTGTCCACAGTTCTTTTACAGTCCAGCCATACCTTTTGAATCAGAATCATGTCGCTACAGTGATGTGTGGAGTGATGTTGTTAATCTATATCTTTAAGGCAGGGGGAGTTAGAAAGTAAATGTAATTTTTCAGGAAGGAGAAAAGGTTTTTTAACCCTCTGTTCAAGAGGGAATTTCCATGCTTTTATTACAAAGACCCTACAAGGAATATAATTCAAGCTATTTCTCTGCTTATTTGTGCAGAGCACAGAATTACATACTAATAGAGTTTGCTCTGATATAGGATTGATACTTTTACATTTTTTTTTCATGAAATTCATGAAGATGGCTGAGTGGGTAAAGGTGTTTGTCATCAACACAGGCAACCTGATTTTAATCTCTGGAATCTACATGGTAGACTTAGAAAGCGTCTACCACAAATTGTCTTCTGATTCCTACATGCACTGTTATATGTGTGCACACATACATATAAATGAATAAATATAATAAAACCTACTATGGTTGTCACATTGTTTTTGAAAACACTTATTGTTATTCTTCTCCATAGTATAAAAAGTCACTGTTTTCTTATCTCCTTCATGATCCTTCTAACAACTCTCTTCATTCCTGTCTATTTTTCCTAATTAAACTATTTGCCTTCAAATGCCACCATCAAGGTTAAATAGTAGAGTAACTCAGTGAAATGATTTAAAAAGATGTGGTCTTAGTACGTAAAACATTTTGTAGAATTAAATTACTTATGGCTAGAAGGAAGGAAGTACATTCTTTAGTGGAGACCAATGTGATAATAAGTCCTTAATAATTGCAGCATCATAGTTACTGTTAGTTGTGATGAATTTTGTGATTCTGGTTTCTGTTTTTGTGATTGGTTACATGGTATCTTTAGCTGCTGAAGTGTTTTACAGTGATGGACATGAGTGTACTGTGGAGTTGTTTGATTTTCAATGGGATAGAGAAGAAGAAGATCAAGATGAAACTATACAGCACACAGTGTCTTTCACCATTCTGGTCACATGATGATCTTAAGAAGATGATCATTTTCTAAAGACTGGTGGCTCCTCTCTGCCTCCTAAATATTGTACAATTTCACTTGGTACTCAGACACACATAGTTTTCAAGTTGACAGTGGAGAAGTTCAGAAAACCAAGAGCCATTACGAGCAAAACAAAAACCTTAGACTCCTGTGACATATGCAGAGTCTGTATTTGCCTACTTCATTCAGTGGTGTTCAGTTAAGAAGCCTTCTGACTATGTCAGCACAGGGGAGTTTGTAGATCTTGCATAAAACAGTAGGGGGTTGCTGTTACTAGAATAAGAGAGCTTTGGTGACAGAAATCATGGATGGAACCAGAACTTTATGATAGAACCCACAACTTAAAAAAATTACTATTTTTAATAGTATGTGTGAGTAAGCGTGTATGTGTGCCTGTGCATATCTCTGTCTTGTGTACTCTCTCTCTCTCTCTCTCTCTCTCTCTCTATATATATATATATATATATATATATATATATATATATATATATATATTAATGGCTGAAGGTACCTTCATGGGCTAGGAACATTAGATTTTCCTTGCTTCATTATTAAAGGGGGTTGTGAGCCATCCAGCACAGGTGCTGGGAACTGAAGTCAGATTCTCTTTACAATCTTACAACATTTATCGATTAGGTCCATTCTTAAGTGAATAGGCACTTCAAAAGCTGTGGAGACTGGAGAGTGGCTCCACTGTTAAGAGTATACTGCTCATCCACAGACATGTCATTCGCACCTATTCCTATAACGTGGGAATTGGCTAAAACTTTAGTCTCTTCAGAAAAATACACACTCTGGGATGATATGGTTCTGTGTGACTATGACTTTATGGAATATATGGTCTTGTGTGACTATGACTTTATAGGACCATATTTTTTATGAAAATAACATGAAAGGTAAAGATACAAGGAAAGCACAGTTGAGAAAAAATTTTATGGAAGGTTTTAAAACAACAATGGATTTGAGGCTACAGGTAATGCAGACTGTTCTCAGTGCACATAGGGCAATCCCATGGCAGAACTCAATTCCATAGGAATTCAACTAACTCAGTTTCTACATTTCTCTAGTAATATGACTTACATGGGTTTGCCTTAGTTAATTTTATACTGTTGTGAAAAAATATTATGGGCTAGGCAACTTACAGAAAAAAGAATTTATTTGGAGATTACAATTTCAGGGGTTAGAGTTCATACCCATAATGGTGGGAAGCATGGCAGGGGACCATGGTACTTGAGCAATTGCAGAGAGCCTACATATTAAGCCATAGCCACAAGGCACTGGAAATGATTTGAGTCTTGAACCCTCATTACAAGACCATTCTCTTCCTTGTTTTACCATATAGAAACCAAGTACTCAAACATTAGAGCCTATAGGTACCATTTTCATTCAAACCACCACAGGGTTTATAATCATTATTATTTTGAAGTAATAAAGACTGACCTGGAGAGGCTCATACGTAGTAGGCTCTATGTGTTATATCAATGAATAACACCTACAGTATTTAATAATTTTCAAAAAATATATGTAATGTAAAATTGTCATTTTTCTTTGAAAAACTTTAATTTAAATTTCTTATAATAAATTTTTCAAATGTGAAACAAATGGGTATTTCAAATAGTTAGACAAACACCATTCATTTATTAATTTAAGATGTATCTGTTAGCCATCTATCATGTTTATGACATATGTCCGTGTGTAGGATAACACAATGGAAAAAGCTTGTCTCTTCCCTCTGAAGTCATTTGGTAGAGATCAAACATTTGTTGACATTCCTCACTTATGTGATCTTTTAGAAACTTACAGATGGCATGGAATGGTGTTCTCAGGTAAGACAATGTGCAAGGTGCAAATAAGCCCATCACAACCGTTCTTCAGAATTGCAGTAGCACCATCCAATAGCTATCAGGTGTCAGGCAGAGTAAAAGAGCCAAGAGAGGCACTCCATCATTGACTTTGAGAATGTAGGTCAGCAATCTCCTGCAGTTAGTGAATTGCCTAAAATGGGGGTTGGGGAGGGAGGGTGCATCTACCTAAAGCATACACATTTCCTGTCTAGTTCTCAGCTCACATTCATCTTTTCACTATGATTTAACCTTTGCTAACTTAGGAAATTACGATTCACACATTGCAGTGGCTCAGAAAATGAACTCTCCCCCTGGACTACTGGTTATGCTGTTCTTAGTGTTTGGTGAGTGAAATGACACATGGATCCTCTGTCTTGTTCTTTGATATTGATGTAAACTCTAAGGACAATTTTTTTTCTATGATGCTGAATACAGATCCTCACCAAGGTGATCCACACTGAATTGTTATTATTAATTTCTCTTTTTAGGAGAAAGCAATGGCGACTCGGTGACACAGATGAGAGGTCAAGTGACAGTCTCTGAAGGGTCTTCTCTGACAGTGAACTGTTCCTATGAAACCACACAGTATCCAACCCTGTTCTGGTACGTGCAGTATCCCGGAGAAGGGCCACAGCTCCTCTTGAGAGCCTCGAAGGCCAACGAGAAGGGAAGAAGTAGAGGCTTTGAAGCTACATATGATGAAGAATCCACCTCCTTCCACCTGCAGAAAGCCTCGGTCCAAGAGTCAGACTCTGCTGTGTACTATTGTGCTCTGAGTGACACAGTGTCACAAACCATAGGGAGATCTGAGCACAAACTCTGAGAAGCAGGAGCCTGTCTGCTGAGTGTGTCTGACATCACTCATCCAGGGACCAGAGACAGGTCTGCTATTGCTGATCCTCACCATACACCCTGACACTGCTACAGTCTAAACCATGCAAATTAACACTAAAAGCACATTAGGAGAACAGAAGTCAGCATACCTCACTTTTGGCTTGATCAGATAAAAAACAGTCACACAACATGGTGATTTTCCTTTTTGTTTGTTATATGAGATGGGATTTCCAGTATCTCTGGCTGCTCTTGAGCTCTTTATGGAGCTGCAGTTGGCTTTTCTTCCTATTAGGAAGGCTCCAACCTATTGGAAGAGCTATTCTTCCTGCCTGCACCTCCAATAGGTTGAAGTTATTAGGCATGAACCACCACACTAGGTTAAATTTGTGATTTCCTAAGTATAAAATTATTGCACAAACTTTCCTTAGTACATAATGAAAACTTAGAGACAGATATTGGGGGAAAGCTGGAATCTCAGAGCAATAGAGAAACAAACCACAGGCACTTCTCACCCAACCAACTCCTCAGGCTTCTCTCAAGGGATCCTTCAACTAAATGCCACTCAGCCAAACGGAAGGAAAGCCTCTGGAAAAGCAGAAACCCTTTCTTTTGCCCTGCCCAGGTTTCTTAACTCCCCTTTTGCACATTCCTAAAGCTGGGATTAAAGGTATGGGTAGCTACTTCCTCATCTGGCTTGTCTCTGTGGTTGACTCTGATTAACCAGATTAATTTTATTAAATATATATTACCACACAAAATCTCTTGTTGAATGAAAGTGTTCATGTATTCATCATCCCTTATGATCCTGACCCCTTGAACTTGTCTCATGTCATTCACATAATTATTGTGGTTTGTGAGACTGCACATGCTCATTATCTTCCTGATAAACTGCAGTAAGAAAGGGTTTATTTTTTCCCTCTCGATGTCTGATAATTTTTTTGCTATTCCTAAGGATTCTTACATTTGACTGAATTTAGAAGTAGAAGCCCTCAGTAAAGCCTCTTCCTTATGCTTCCAGTGTGTTCTTCCAGTGTGCAATAGGTCAGTGGCTGTTATATTCATGGAGGAAAAGGATGCTGAATCTTGGGTGCTTTGGTCCTGAGAAAAATGAGTTAAAATGAAGAGACAAGTGCTGTCCATTCTGATAAGTGGTTAAATAAAGAAAACACTATTAAGCATTGGAGAAGTTGGATGTAACATTGTTAGAAGAAAGAAACTTGGATTGTGGTAGACTTGGAACATAATACAGGCTAGGAATTAGATATAGTGGTATAGGCAAATATTCCAAAGAGATTCCTAGTCCTCAAAGAAAATTAAGGACAAATGGATGGATATTTATTAATGGAAGAAGGAATTTCCTCTTTCTGTAGAATATTACAAAAGACCAAAGGAATCTAAGACTCAAAATGTAGTAAACAAGTTATTAAGCATGACATTTTTCAAAAAATAATGTTTAATTTGTATGGTGCGTGTGTGCGCGTGCATGCGTGCGTGCATGCGTGCGTGCGTGCGTGTGTGTGTGTGTGTGTGTGTGTGTGTGTGTGTGCATGCGTGCATGTGTGTGTGCAAGCTCGCATGTGTGCTCAGGTGTCTGCAGCTGCCAGAAGAGAACATCAAATACCCTAGAGCTGAAGTTGCAGGCAGCTCACAGCTGAGAACCAAACTTGAGTTCTGTGCACGTACATCAAGTGCTCTGGACCACTGAGCCACCTGCGCAGGCCAAGTGAAACATGCTAAAGTAAACATAGGGATAAATTCTATGACATGAGTTGGACAAATCTTTCTTAGTCATGACAAGAAGAGGGCAAGAAACAAAGTGAAGATGAAATAGTTGACCCACCAATGAGGTAAAAACCAATTATTATTATTGCTATTGTTGTTTACTTTTTGCAGTGCTAGGAATTAAGCTCAGGGCCCTGAATGCAGGTCCAGTGCTCTACTGAGCGATAGTTCCAGCACCAAACTGTTTATAATTTAAAGTACACCATTGATAAAGGAAAAAGAGAATCCTAAATTTGAAGGAAATGTTTCTACTGGTTGACTCAGTGCCAAACAATATACAAGCACATCATTTTAAAGTTATTGTTTTAAAAATATGTATTATCTCACAGGATACTTGATGATCACAGCCTCTCTACCCTCTCTTCCCAGCAGTCCCATCTCCCCTTTCCCTCAGATCCACTGTTCCTCGGTTTCCCTTTAGAAGACAGCAGGCCTTCCAGTGATTATTAACTGATCAGGCACATGACTCAGTAAGATAAGCATAAACCCTCATATCAAGGCTCAATGAGGCAACCCACTAGATGGACAAGGGTCACATGAGTTGGCAAGTAGTCAGAAACACACCCGCTCCTATTGCTAGGAGTCTAAGAAGAACCCAAGCTAAACAATCACAGCATGTGTGCAGAGGACCTGGCACAGACCAGTGTAGGTTCTGTGGTTGCTGCTTCTGTCTCAGTGAGACCTATGAGCCCTGAATAGTTGATTCTATGGGCTGGGTTCTCATGGTGTCCTCATTCCCCTTTGACTCTTATAGTCTTTCCTTGCCCTCTTCTGCAGGGTTCCTGAGCTTCACTTACTGTTTGATTGAGGGTCTCTGTATCTGCTCCCATTAGCTGCTTGGGGATAACTCTCTGATGACTGTTAGGCTAGGCACTATTCCTATGGGTATAGCAGAATATCATCAGGAATAGTGACTGACTTTGTGACGGGGCTCTTAATCATGTTTCTTTCTATCCTAGGTCCCTGAGCTATCCAGTCTCTAGATCCTGGCTATCTAGACAATGATTGTCATGTTCTCTCTCTTGTGGTGTGGGCCTCAAGTTAATCCAGTCATTGGTTGGCCACTACTACCAGCTCTGACCCACCATTGCCCCAGAGCTTCTTGCAGGTTGGGCTGGTTGTGGGTGGAAGGTTTTGTGACTAGGTTGGTGTCCCAATTCCACACCAAGAGACTAGCCTGTTTATGAAAGAGACTGATTCAGACTCCATATTTTCCATTAGTTGGAGTCCTTGCTAGGGTCACCCTCATAGGTTCCAGGAAGTTTTCTCTGCACTAGGTCTCCATATTTCTCTCTAAATACCCACCTATTTCAGTCATTTCTTCCAGTACACTCTCTTTCTCAGTTCTTCCATTCAATAGCTGAACCATTCTTTGGTTGAGGGACATAAAGATTGCTTCTATTTTCTGACCATCATGAATAAACCTGCTATTAACAGTTTTACAAGTATCCTTGTGGTAGGTTGGGCATTTGTTTTTGGATATATGCTCAAGAGTGGTATAGCTGGATCTGGAGGTAGACTGATTCTCAATTTTTGAGAACCCACCATATTGATTTTCATGATGACTGTTCAAGTTTGCACTCTCTCCAGCAATGGAGGAGTGTTTCTCTTGCTCCACATTCTCATCAGCACTAGCTGTCACTTGTGTTTTTGATCCTGGCTATTCTGATAGGTACAAGATGGAATCTCAAAGTAGTTTTGATTTGCATTTCCCAGATGCCTAAGGATGTTGAAAACTTCTTAAGATGTTTCTCAGCCATTTCAGATTCTTCTATTGAGAATTCTATGTTTAGGTCTGTACTAATTTTTTAATTGGAATGTTTGGTTTGTTGTTGTGTAGTTTATTGAGTTTTTTATATATTTTGGATATTAATCCTCTATGAGATGTGAGGTTGGTGAAAATATTTTCCTATTCTGTAGGCTGCTATTTTCTTCTATTGATGGTGTTCTTTGCCTTTCAGTTTCATGAGGTCCTACTTATTGTCAATCTTAGTGTCAATACTATTGGTTTTCTGATTAGGAAGCTCTCTTCAGTCCTGATATATCAAGGTTATTTTTTACTTTTTCTACTTCCAGGTTTAGTTTCTCTGATTTTATGTTGAGGGCTTTGATTCATTTGGACTTCAGTTTTGTGTAGGGTGATAATTATGCCTCTTTTGTGCTCTTCTATATGTTGACATCCAGTTAGACTAGCACCATTTGTTGAAGACACTACTTTTTTTCCATAGTGTATTTCTGGCTTTTTTATATAAAAAAAATTATGTGTCCATGTGTAGGGTGCGGTTTGCCTTTGCACAACTTGCTGGAACATTGTATTGCCGTTTATGCTAATTAGGCATCGAGTAGTGACCAATCCGATGTGCTGATGCTAATTAGGTATTGAGAAAGGACCTATCTGATGCGATCCTCAAATATGTTAATGAGCCATTATTTTGGGCCAATCACCAGCCATATGCTAATGAGTATTACTTTGAACCAATCAGCAGCCATATGCTAATGAGGCATTGTAATGGGCACCAATCACACGCCAGACTTCCCTATATAAGCAGGCTGAATCTCAGGCTCGGGGTCTTCTTTCCACCATTTCACAACTGAGCTGTACTCCAATAAAGTGTGATCCGAGAAGAATCGTGTGTGTGGTGACTCGTCGTTCTGCAGGACAGAAGCGGCTCGCCACAAGTGGTGCCGAAACCCGGGAATCTTCACGCCTTCGCAGAGAAGACTGATTCAGAACTCAACACACGGAGTGGACCATCAGTGAGGTTGCTGCAGAAGAATCGGAAGGAGATTCAGAATTGCAGTAATTAGGAGGGTTAACCGGTAAGTCTCACAGGAAAATAGTGAGACCTGCGTTAAGCAGGAAAACTCTGCTTGTAGAAAACCAGAGAACGGGCATCTGCTGACGAGCGGATCTAACCCATTGGTAGGTTGTTAGGGGTTGTTTAGGATATAAAGGGTTTTAAAGAGGCAAGGATATGGGTGTAAGTTTCTCTCACCCGATTTCCACAGCTTTGAAAGAGCTGTTGTAGAGTAATGGTGTCAGTGTTAAATTAAGGTAGAAATTAAAAGTTGTATAAGGATGAGGTTTTTAACCTCATGTCCAATTTTTTTGGCTCTTAAGGAGCTGCTTTATTAAGTTTTTTTTTTTTTTTTCTGAGTCCGCTCTGCTTGCTAGCAGTGGGAAAGATAGATGGGTTAAAAGCAGCCAAAAGGGGCAGAGTCAGCAATTACAATTTATTTCCCCTACTGCACCTATTGCCCCCCCTCCGTATTGCCATCTTGGTGAGGGTATCTGTTCTAAGCCACCAGACAACACAAAAGTGTGGAAGAGAGTCCAGCGTGAACTGCGTCCTAGCGTGTTGCTGGCTTTTCCAGTTTTTCAAGATAACCAGGGGCAAAGGTATCACGAGCTTTAGATTTTAAGACAGTAAAATCCCTGGCAGAGTCTGTCCACACTTATGGCACTGCTGCGTCCTTTACAATAGCACAGGTTGAGGCATTGAGTAGATCTGCCATGACGCCTAGTAAATGGAGTAGCTTAGCAAAAGCGTGTCTCAATCATGGGCAATATTTAGACTGGAAGTCAATTGTGACTGATCTGGCACATAGTCAGGCCTGGGAGAACGCTGCCAATGGGCAGCCAGCATGGAGTGCAGATATGCTGTTAGGGCAAGAACAATGGGTAAATAATCAGACAGCATATCCTATGGAAGTTTATAATCAAATAAACACCATCAATTTGAAGGCTTGGCGAGCCCTCCCCAATAAGGGGGAGGTCTCAGGGAACCTAATTGAATTTTTAGGAGCTATTATTCAGAATGCACATGTTAGACCACAAAAGGTAGAAATTAGGACCAATTGTTTAAGGGCTTTAAATTATTTTCAAAAATTCCTTGGGGATATAAATTGGATTCAGCCATATTTTAAATTAACTCACTTTGAGCTTAAACCCTTATTTGATATTTTGGAGGGAAATCCAGATCTTAATTCCCCATGTCAGCTAACCCCAGAGGCTCAGATAGCACTTCAAAAGGTAGTTCAAGCAATTACTAAGGCACAGTTGGTACGCTGTGATGAATCCAAGTCCATTTGGATGTGTATCCTCTCCACTTTAGGCTTTCCAACTGGTGTTCTTTGGCAAGAAGGGCCTCTACTGTGGATTTATACTAAATCTACAGGGATGAGAACCTTGTCTCACTATCCATCTATGACAGCTGAGGTTGCGTTATTAGGCATTAAAAAATCTATTACATCTTTTGCCAAGATACCTGATCGACTTATAGTTCCTTATACAAAAGAACAAGTAGAGATATTGGCTGCCACTACCTCAGAATGGGCTATATTGGTTTGTGTCTTTTCTGGTACAATTGATAATCATTTGCCCAAGAGTGAACTTTTAAGATTCGTAGTTCAACAGCCTGTGGTGTTTCCTTGCATCACGAGGGAGCAACCATTGAGCAATGCCTTGACCATCTACACGAATGGGTCTAAGACTGGGAAAGGAGCCTACATGGTGCAAGGAGGCTCACCTGTAACAGTTGAGTGCTGTCCAAATGCTCCCCAAATAGTAGAATGTCAAGTAGTTTTAGAGGTTTTTAAATGTTTTCCTGAGTCTTTTAATTTGGTATCTGATTCATCATATGTGGTGAATGCTGTTAAAAATTTAGAAATTGTTTCCTATATTAAACCCTCTAGTATGGTAGCCTCACTTTTAGCAGGAATAAGAGGTGAGATTTTGCATCAATC
>PVIH01021415.1:0-29802 GCA_004025045.1 Sigmodon hispidus | reverse complement strand
TGGACTTATTGATTGTTTGTGATTTCGTGGGTGTATCTGGGGTCCTTAGGTTGTAGTTTTCCCTCTAATACTCTCTGTAGTGCTGGATTGGTAGATAGATATTCTTTCAGTCTGACTTTGTCCTGAAATACCTTGTTTACTCCATCTATGGTGATTGATAATTTTGCAGGGTATAGTATTCTAGTTTGGCAGCCATGCTTTTTTGTTGTCTGTATAACTTCTGACCAAGCCCTTCTAGCTTTCATCATTTCCATTGAATAATCAGGCCTTATTCTGATGGGTCTGCCTTTATATGTGAGTTGGCCCTTTTCTTTTGCAGCTCTTAAAATTTTTTCTTTGTTCTGTATGTTTTGTGTCTTGATTATAATGTGGCGCGCTGACTTTTTTTTGGGATCATATCTATTTGGTGTTCTGTAAGCTTCTTGTATCTTTATAGGTATTTTCTTCTTCAGATTAGGAAAGTTTTCTTTTATGATTTTATCGAAAACATTATCTGTTCCTTTGAGCTGGTATTCTTCTCCTTCTTCTATTCCTGTTATTCTCAAATTAGGTATTTTCATGGTGTCCTAGTTTTCCTGGACATTTTGAGTTATGACTTTTTTAGTTTTACTCTTTTCTTTGACTGATATATCTATTTGAGCTACTGAGTCTTCCACTTCAGAGATTCTATCTTCCATCTCTTGAACTCTGTTTGTTATGCTTGTATCTGTGGTTCCAGCTTTTTTCTTCAGGTTTTCTTTTTCCATCTCTCCCTCATTTTGTGCCTTTTTTATTGCTTCTATTTCAGCTTTATTTCAGCTTTTAGTTCCTGGCATGTTTGTTTCATAGATTTGTTCATCTCTTCCAAGTTTTTGTTTGTGTTTTCTTCTATTTTTTTAAGTCATCTTTTCATATCTTCTTTGAGAGCTTCGATGATCATCAAAAAGGAATTTTTGGTGTTGCTCCCTTCTGTTTCCTCTTCATTGCTCAGTTCAGGTCTTGTATTTGAAAGATCACCACTCTCTTCTGGAGTTACCATGTTGTTCTTTGTATTATTATGCAATTTTTTTGCACTGACGTTTGCCCATGGCTTCAGTGCTTCACGATTAGATGGCTCCTGGCCAGTTGTGGCACTCGGGTTTGTGTGTCTCCTGTCACCTCTCTGGTCAGGGTCTGGCAGGTGATTGGCAGAGTTTATCTGCCCCTGCTCCTGAGTGTGCTGGGACTCTGCAGACAGCACTTGGTCCTGGAAGTGGAACCAGAGGCTATGGGAGCTCAACTCTCCCCCCCCAGGCGGGATATAGGCGCTTGGGACTGGTGACCCCTCCTCACCTCTGGGCGGGGTCTGAGTCTGTCCTTCAGAGACCCCTGTAGTTGTTGGTTCACTCAGTTCGAGGTGGCTGTGGGTAGCCGTGCAAATTCCCTCAGCAGGAGCTGTGGGTATGGTGCCTTAATACATTTTCTACTTACACTTTAACTTCATATTCTGCTTGTATTTGTGCTCTCTTAGTATAGGAATGAATGAAGAAGAGAAAGAGTGTGGCCTAAAAATTAGACTGTCTTGAAATTTCCTCTAAACAAATTATTTTATCACATTTTAAGTCAGTCTTTATAAGCTCTCAGAATGTGAACAGAATGAAAACAAATTTTTTTCTATAATGTAGCATGAATGATCTCAACATACGTAATGCTTAACAGAATTCTCATCAGAAACCTCATGAGCAGGCATGAAAGTACTGCAAGGGTTTAAAAAAAAAGTGGAACAGTATTATAGAATAACAAGGACATTTCACTCTTGAACTTTCACAATCTATCATTACCTGTAGAAGATCTGCAATATGTTGGTAATGGAGAGGGTTTCATGGGACCCCACACTTTCTTGAGGATTTGTAAGGAGGAAATACTTGCAAAGAGAAGGACACTAATTTTCTTCAGTAGTGAATCCACTGATATGGTGACCGTGTAAGTGTAAAACAAACAAACAAAAACTCAAAAATGTTCCTGTAAGCATCCTAATAAAAACTTTTTAGGCTGTTAAAAGAGAGAGAAGGCATGAAAGTCAAATAGATACTAGGTAGGAAATGAGCATGAATTAGTCAGAGTGAAATGATAACAGAGATTATATGTGATCAAAATGCATCATTTCCCAATTCATGCAGCATTGCAGCAAGAAAATATTTAAAATACCACCGGAATTAGATTAGACTATTTCAACATATTGGATAGGAAAAGGAGAGTAGTGTGATGGGTGCTAATTATTAGTAGTTTTATTATAATAAAGGAGAATAAAATTAAAGTGCATGTCCAACTAAGGAAAATAAACTAAAATGGTAGTACAATTCTGATTACATGGAAAGATAGTTTCACTTTAACTCACTGATATGGATTCTGCACTATATTGGTGAGTTTAACAATGATTTCACTTTTCATGAAGAGTACAAGAAAAATGGAAAAGTCTTATCAAAATACTAAGAGTAATTTTTAGGAAGCCACAAAATACGTTTATTTCATGTATCTTATTTAAATATCTATTTTTTTCTGTTAATATATTTATGCTTATGTGTTTCCTCAAGTTTTATTTTCCTATGAATACTTAAAAATGATGATTTTATAGTAAAATTTTCTTCTTTTGAAAAATCAAAACTGAAAACTGAGACATAACAATAGACCCCTAGGAAATTCAGAGAATTAACAAGTCATACTTTGAAAATGTATACTCCAGAAAAATGGAAAACCTAGAAGGAATGGACAGTTTGTTGACAGGTACAATTTGCCAAAATTAAATCAAGATCACATTAAATACCTAAACAGACCTATAATCCTAAAGGAAATTGAAGCTGTCATTAAAGGCCTCCCAAGTAAAAAAAGTCCAGGTCCAGATGGTTTCAGTGGAGAGTTCTACAAGACATTCAAAGAAGAGCTAATATCAATACTCCACAAACTGCTCCATAGCATAGAAACTAAAGGAATATTGTGAAACCCTTTTTATGAGGCCACAATAACCCTGATAACTATATTGAATAGATGAAGGGAGAGGGGACAGCCTTGTCTAGTTCTTGATTTTAGAGGAAATGTTTTGACTTTTTCTCAATTTAGTTTGATGTTGGCTGTTGGCTTTTTATAAATCGCCTCTATTATATTTAGGTATTTTCACTGTATTCCTGATCTCTCCATGGCTTTTATCATAAAGGAGTGTTAAATATTATCAAAGGCTTTTTCAGCATCTAAGATGATCAAGGGTTTTTTTTTCCCCCTTCAAATTGTTTATATAATGGGTGACATTTACAGTTGATCATATGTAGAACCACACCTGCATTTCCAGTATGAAGCCTACTTGATCATGGTGAATGACTTTTTTTATATGTTGTTGGGTTCAGTTTGATAGAATTTGTTCACAACTTTTGCATCAATGTTCATGAGAGAAATTGGTGTAATTCTCTTTCTTTGTTATGTCTTTGGGTGTTGGGTAGTAAATAATAGCTCTTCTAAAAATTAACTGTCACTCTTTATCATTGCATTGGCTATATTTTCAACTAATTTTGATCCTCTAAATGACAAAGTGACAAAAATAAGCTCTTTAAATTTCTTAACCCCCCCCGTTTTGCTTCAGTAGATAAAGATTTCTCAATTTATTTCTTTCAATACAGTAACACCAATCATTTTAAAACTTTAATGTTTCTATTTGTTTCAACTTAAACTAGAAAAAATAAGACATTATTTGTGAGTTGTCTTTCACAACACAATATTACACATCATTTATTACTTCAAAGATATCTCATCAAACTTCTAAATTTTCAAATCAGAAATGATACATATTTTTATATTTCTCCAAAGTAAACCCTAAGAAACTCTGACAGCAGGGTTAAGTTCCTTTTTGATTGTTAGTTAGTCTGTTTTATGTGAATTTGTGTTTTGCCTGAACATATATATCTATTCAATCATTGAATGATGAGAGCATGCAAAGGCAGAGGAATGAACCAGAAAATGTATAACTAGAGTTAAAGAGGTTATGAGATGCTAGAAGTCAAACCTGTATCCTCTGGAAAAGAACCAGTGATTTTAACAACTGAGTCTTCTGAACATACTATTCTCCATTTAAAGACATAACAAATGCTCAGCAGTAATAATAAAAAAAAATACATCTCAACCAAACACTATGCGAGGTTCATAAATGGCTTAGTTATTTTTAAACTGCCTCTGAAAGAAAATTTAGAAAAACTGACTAAAAAGTATCTTAGAATTATTGTGTTTATAATGACTTATCTCATTTGTGGTAGAATGGTCTCTGTATGCTGTAAATAAAGGAGCTGTTTTGTTCTATGTGTTGCACCATAGAAGTGGATAGAGAATCAGAGGACAGGCATGTAGAAGGGCAGAGTTAGTCCCCATCTCACCCCAGAAGAAAAGACATGTAAGAAACACGGGTGAAACACAGGCTGGTATATTACAAGAAATGGTCTGAATTAAGATGAAAGAGCTAGCTAGTAATGTGCTTGAGACATGGGCCAAACATTATGAAGTTAATATAAGTGTCTGATTCATTTCTTTGGGGGACAAAAGTCGCCGAGGGCCAGGTCCAAACCTCTGGCCCAAACAAGCTGGGAGATCTTCTACAACACACATTTATAGGCAAAAATATATAGGCAAAAATATATATAATTGCACTATCATTAGGAGGGCATATGATGAGGAATTCTCTCCAAAGTAATTTTCATGAAGAAGTCTGAGAAGAAAATAATACAGACTGAAGGCATAATGAAGCAGTGATGTAACTATGCAATATGTGACTTTTCATTTGTATCTTTGAATAAACAATTTAATCAAAAAAAGAAAAATGTATATGCTCAGTTAACAGTAGATGTTGGCATTATTTCTTCTGTCCATACATTTACAATGTCTTACTGTTTTTCTGCTAATATCAGACTCACATATCTAGACAAACACTGTATACTACATCACTCAAATCTTCCACCATTGTTTAAAAGCCAGGTGTGTGAGACAGTGTGTGATGTACTTGATAAATGATGGACTGCATTCCTTCCTAAAATGTGGGTTGGGTATGGGCAATTAGAGCCACTCTGTTTCATGCAGATGTGCTTTAATTCCAGGTCCTGGGCAGAAGAACTGTACGAAGTGATAATACAGTTGAATAAGAAGGTATATAATGAGCCAGAAAATTCTAGGTACACCTACACAAGTGAAAGTGAGACACTGGGGGAACAAAGGTGAGAAATGTGTGAAAAGTAATGAGAGGTGGGGAGACAAGCCAATGGGCAGTATCTGGGACGCATTTTTAAAAATAATCAATTATTCTTCTTTCTCTTTATTCTGTTCTATTTAAAAAATATAAAAAGGTGTCAGTTTAGAGAGTGAATGACTCCACAGAAACAGCATCTTCCAGACACAACAGGATTGGTGCACGTGTGAGCTCATAGAGAGTATGGCTGCATGCAAAAGACTAGCAGAGGTTCAAACAGACAAAATCCCTAGACTGAGAAGGGGATGTGAACACAAAGTTCCACCCCTAACTAAGAATCCTATTTACAACTAATGCCTGCTGGGAAGAAATAAAATCAGTTTTCTCCAATGGAGTACATTTTTACATTACACATACTGTTTGATATTTTATGTACACATTGTAGAATGAATTATACGAATCAAGTCAGTTAGTTAAAAATCTGCAAAATTATCTTGAAATAAATGTAGCCAAAAGTCATTTGTTTTAACACCATTAACTCACAGGGTATTGCATGGTTTACAGATTAATATCTCAGGGGTATGGTCTATAGTAGAGGTAAATTCCTTAAGGATTTGTTGGAACATTTTGCCTGTGGTGGACATAAGTAACACTGATCTTAGATCATCTCTAATTATTTGCTCTGAATGCAATGAGACACTTACTTAGTTATAAGTTCTAAACCTTCACCATAAAGTCAATTCTTCACTATGAAAAATTCCTTGGTATTCAAGGTAAGAGAGGTATTCTAACACTTTTACTGAAAGAATTTTTATAATAAAACAGATTTTCTTCTATAAAATTTTCCTTTTATGTTCTAGATTTCAACCTCATAATATTGATAGTTCCTCTCATACCTGAATGCTATTAAAGAAGAATGAGACAAAGAACAGTAATTAATAGAGCTTTCTGATAGAACAACTTCAAGCTATACAGGAAAAGTTCCAAAACATTCTCTAATAACACAGGCATGTAAATTAAAAGTTATTCATGCTTTACTTAACTATATGAATTGTTTTAATTTATTACAGCAGTAAATTTTTCCTGACACCCTCTTGATGCTTTGATTATGGAAACAAACCCATTTCAACCATCAAGTTAGTGATTGGCCAATAACTTCTAGTGAAACATTAATCATGTTAAACAGTCTTTTAAAGCAAAACAAAATTTATTTTTCTGGAATTTTTTCTAAGTATTCAAAACTGAAATTTAATGATAACTTTGTTTTATTAACTTATTTGCCAGAAAAATTCATATAATATTTTGAGGAACAAGAAGTAATATAAAGGAATGTACCTGTTTCTTATGATATCAATTTTGCAACTTTTTTAGTAATGTTCATATTTGCAATGTTCACATTTTCCAAATTAGAATTCATTCAAGATCAAGTTGAAGACACAGAAACAAGGTCACTGAACTCAGACTTTGGATCTAGGATTGGAATTACCTCTGCTTTATTCCAATGCCTCCTCTATTCTCTTTCACAGGGGCTTGTAACAACTAACTTCTGCAATATTAGTAATTTAGACAGAAAAACTTTCAGATATATTTGCAAAAAGAAAGTAGTGAAGATTATGTGACATATTTGGGGGATTTAAGTGCAGAAGGATTGATTGTATGTGACATTATACAGAAAATAAGATCACTTAAGTTTATTAAACTAAATTAAACTTTTTTGCTAGTGTGGCTTTTAAAATGCCCCTTAACAAATGAAGAAGATAAGGAGAAAAAGTATCTGTAAAAAATACTCAACTGAAATAATACCATAGGAAGAGTTATTGTTTAAAGGGAATAAGACAGATACATTAGGAATATTTATTTCTTCATTCTAAGATGATTTAATTTTCACATAGCTCTTAGTCTCTTGTGATACTTTTGCCATTTCTAGTATGTATTAAATTATCAATTAAGTAACTGATTTAATACTAATTGATGAATATTTTATTATTTACTTGTTCTGACACAAAATCTCATGCATTCTAGGCTATCTTTCATTCACTACGTGGCTAAAAATAATCTTGATTCCTGATTACCTGCCTTCAGGTCATGAGTCCTGCAATAAAAATCATGCCTTGTTTCTGAGGCAATGAGAGTGGAATTCTCAAATCCATGCATGGCTCTACCAACTGAGCTGTATCACAGACTTCCATGATTCTTTTAAAGATTCTCTCCTCTAATACAACATATAATAACTGCTTTATCATATCTTGCATGGTAATTGATTTAAATGTAATTTAAAAAATTCAAAATAAACAGTGGAATTATTTGTAGACAATGTGCAAAATTTAGGTAGCCTAATTTTGCCTGACTCTTTATGCACAAACAGAAACAAAATTCTTTTAAACTGTAAGCATCCACCAGAATTATTAAAACATGCCTGTACACTTCAAAAATTGAGTCTTTGAGAATAAAACAGACATCAAAATACAGGAGATACATTTGAGGAACAAAGAGTGATATTTGCAGAAGAAATTATTCTGCTGTAAAAATTTATTGTTATTATCATTATCATTACTAATTAGAAAATTATCAGCTCTCAGTTGCAATCATATATGTTTCTCACTTGTCAACAGTAAAGCTAAAGATGACTGAGGATAATTACTCCTTGACAACAGAGTTCACCCTGGTGGGTTTCTCAGATCACCCAGACCTGAAGATTCTTCTATTCCTGGTATTCTTGACCATCTATATGGTCACCATGGTGGGGAATCTCGGACTGGTGGTCTTGATCTACATGGAACGCCATCTTCACACACCCATGTACATCTTCCTGGGCAACCTGGCTCTCATGGATTCCTGCTGTTCATGTGCCATCACTCCCAAGATGCTAGAGAACTTCTTTTCTGTAGATAGAAGGATTTCTCTCTATGAATGCATGGCACAGTTCTATTTTCTCTGTCTTGCTGAAACTGCAGACTGCTTCCTTCCGGCAGCCATGGCCTATGACCGCTATGTAGCCATATGCAACCCACTGCAGTATCACACCATGATGTCCAAGAAGCTCTGCCTTCAGATGACCACAGGAGCCTACATAGCAGGAAATGTGCATTCCATCATTCACATAGCCTTTTTGTTCAGGTTAACTTTCTGTAGGTCTAATGTGATCAAGCACTTTTTTTGTGATGTTCTTCCATTATATAGACTCTCATGTGCCGATCCTTATATCAATGAATTGATGATACTCATCTTTTCAGGATCGGTTCAAATCTTTACTATTACTATAGTCCTGGTATCTTATTTCTATATTCTTTTTACTATATTCACAATGAAGTCCAAAGAAGGAAGAAGAAAAGCCTTATCTACTTGTGCATCCCATTTTTTGTCTGTGTCAATATTCTATGGTTCTCTTCTTCGCATGTATATTCGACCAAGTTCATTTAATGAAGGAGATAAAGATATGCTTGTTGGTATTTTTTATACTGTTGTAATTCCTTTATTAAACCCTTTTATTTATAGTTTGAGAAATAAGGAAGTAATAAACTTGATTAAAAGAGCCTTGAAAAAGTGATAATATTATAATACTGTGAAGCAAGTATCTTCTTTTCTAGACATTATATTTTCACTAGATACTACAATTCTCCAAAACTACAGGTACAGAGAAAGTATAAAAAGACACATAGAAAATTTTAATGTATTAGACTGTTTGAATCAAAATTATTTTGAAAAAAATTCTGCTATAATTTACTTCTAAATTCTAAGCAACTGGGACCAATTTGAGTTGTTGGTTTTATTTATGAATGTTGCAGGTTTTCAGATATACAGCAATTTTAAAGGATAAAATTTAGTATATATAAGATAACCTTCACTTCACTGTTATAGAATTTCTTGATCCCACAGCATCTCAGGAAGATTTCATGCTTTCAAATATAAACCCTTTTTTTCAATAAAAATTGTTGGGCTGTAACTTTATATTTTATGTGATGTTTTATCTGTCTTTAGATATTTAAAATATTATGCATGAACTCCATTTTTTAATTGGGTTATTCAGGGTTTTGGGCTCTAGTTTATTGAGTTTTGTATGTATTTTAGAGATCAGTCCTCTGTCACTTGTAGGGTTGGTAAAAATCTTTTCCCATCATATAGGTTGTTGTTTTGTCTTAATGACTGAGTACTTGGCCTTACAGAAAGTTCTCAATTTCAGGAGGTTCCACTTACTGATTGTTGTTCCTAGTATTTTTGACACTGTTATTTAAATATAAAGTGGTCACTTGTTCCAATCCATTGGATGGTATTTCCCACTTTCTTTTCTATCAAATTCAGAGTAGCTGGTTTTATGTTGAGGTCTTTGATCCACTTGGGTTTGAGTTTTGTGCATAGTGATAGGCTATTTGAATTTTTCTACACACTGTCATCCAGCTATGCCAACACTATTTGTTGTAGGTACTATCTTTTTTCCAATGATTATTTTTTACCTCTTTGTCAAAAATCAAATGTTCATAGGTGTGTGGGTTAATGTCAGGGTCTTCAATTCAATTCCATTGATCTACAAGTCTGTTTTTTTGCCAGTACCGGGCTGTTTTTATTACTGTAGCTCTCTAGTATAGCTTGAAGTCAGGTATGGTGATGTCTTCTCAGCAGAAGAATTACAAATGGCTGAAAGGCACTTGAAGAATGCTCAACATCTTTAGTCATCAGAGAAATGCAAATTAAAACTTTGAGATACCCCCTTACACTTGTCGAATAGCTAAGATTGAAAACATAGGTGATAGCCTATGCTGGAGAAGATGCAGAGTAAGGGGGAAACTCCTCCATTGTTGGTGGGAGTGTAAACATGTTCAGCCACACTGGAATGCAGTATGGCTATTTCTCATAAAACTGGGAATCTATATCCTCAAGAATCTAGCAATACCACTTTTAGACATATATACTAAAGTTGCACATTCTCACCCCCAAAACATTAGCTCAACTATGTTCATAGCACCATTGTTTGTGATAGCAAGAATCCGAAAATTACCTAGATGGCTCTCAACTGAAAAGTAGATCAATAAACTGTGGTACATCTACACAATGGAGTACTACTAAGCAGTAAGAAAAAATGATATCCTAAAATTTGGAGGCAAATAGATGGATTTGGAGAATATCCTCCTAAGTGAGGTCTCACAAACCCAGAAGGATAAACAGGGGATGCACTCTTTTATTAGTGGATCTTAAGCCAAAGCATTCTTATTTCACTGAAAGAGGGGGAATCTTTAGCATGAACGTCTTAGATCTTCAGCTTTCCTTACAATGATACTATATGGATCCAGTATCCATCTACATTTGGTCCCCCAGCACTCCACTTAATTTGCTATTGTGTCATCCACCTTTAAGAAATAAATATAATGAATAAATGAGAACAAATAAAAGAAAAGCTAAATGACAGAATTCTGGCCCAAACTCCCAGTCCAGTCAAAGAGAGTGAGGAGGGATTATATAAGCAAAGGTGTTAAGATTGTGATGGGGAAACCCATAGAAATAGTTTAGCTACTGAAAAGCTCATTGGTTCTGGACTGACAGCTGGAAACCTGCATGGGACTGAACTAGGCACTCTGAATATGGAAGACAGTGTGTGGCTTCTACAGATTGTGGGACCTCTGGCAGTGGAACCAGGATTTATCTCTAGTGCTTGAACTGGCTTTTTGGATTCTATTTCCTATAGAGGGATACCTTTCTCAGCCTTCATATGGTGGATGGGTTTAGTCCCGCCTCAACTTGATATGCAGACTATATTGACACTTTGTGGGAGTCCTTAACTTCTCTGAGAAGTGGATGAAGATTAGGATGGGGAGAAGTGGGGGCCTAGAAGGAGGACAGGAGGGAAGGGGAACTGTGGTTGGCATGTAAAATTAAAAAGAAGCTTTAAAATAAAGAACAAAACTTTAAAAAAGAGAAATAAAAGAAAAAATTGTAACTTAAAAAAGATACTATGCATGAACATTCATTCTCATGCATTATCTCTCATTAAGAACATTTCATATTTGGCATATACAATTTTACTCCCCTCCTATGAAGTAGACTAGTTACATTCTCAGGCCTTGAAAACATGTAGTTTAACCATTAACAACTTGGGATTGGAAACACCTTGGACTGACCCCATGGATCCCACTCCCCCTAGAGGAATACTTGACTCAGTCTTGATGTTGTGGGGAGAAAGGTGGATTTGCCAAGAGTGGAGGCTTAACTAAACAATAATGGGACCTTGGGATCGCCTGTCCATTGGGAGGATGGGGAGATGTGGAAAAGAAAGAATGACCTGATGTGGTGGGAGCAAGAAGGGACCTTGGTTAAGGATATACAGGGATAGAAAATGTGACTTCTTTATTCATAATAAAAAAAGGAAAAGAAAAAAGAAAACATGTAGTTTAAAATGATAATCATTATGATGAAATTTAAAAAAAACTTTAATTTTATGTAAATCTTTTTTTATTATGAATAAAGTCATATTTTTATCCAAGTATTCCCTGTCCATCAATATGAAACTTCATTTATCAAATATAATCATTGACAAAAGTTTTCTGCCATTATTATTTACTTTCTGTTTGTTCATGTGATTAAGGCAATAAAAATGGTCACTAAATATTGATATGTTCATAGAATATGTACAAGGGAGGTAAGCAGGTTCCGTTGCCTGATCCCTTGTCTGGAAACTCATTCTCTGGGACTAGGGTCCATCTGTAGAGTCTGAACCCAGACTCTCCTTAGCAGAAAGGACTAGGCTTTGGCTGTGAGGGGTTCCTCTAGCCACACCTAAAAGAGGGGACCTTTCATGGCCAGCCCCGCCTTCAATCAGCAGAGGACAGAAGACTTTGAAATTTAGACACCCTCTAGAGTTGAGCAGGTTCACAGGGACCTTGCATGGCCAGCCCTGCCTTCAGGGCATAATGCATCATCAGAGAAGAACTGTCCCTGTCCAGAGCAGAGTCAGAGATAGAGCAGACCACTTGCTCAGTGGAAGCAGGAGACACATAAGACCTCTTGCCAAAACTGACTAGGAACAACCTAATAGTGAACCACTGAAGCCACGAACACACCAGTGCAAAAATACATATAACAATATAAAGAACAACAAGGCAACTCCAGAAGAAACTGGTGGTTCTGCAACTACAAGACCTGAACAGAACAATGAAGAGGAAATAGAAGGAAACAACACCAAAAACAGGTTTATGAAGATTGTTGAAGCCTTCAAAGAGGATATAAAAAAATTCCCTTAAAGAAAAAGAAGAAAATAAAGCAAAAAACTGAAACAGATGAACAAATCCTTGAAAGAAAACCAAGAAAATGAAAACCAAAAAATGAAAGAAACATTCCAAGAACTAAAAACTGAAATAGAACCAATAAAAAAAGGCACAAAATGAGGCAAAGTTGGAAATAGAAAATCTGAAGAAAAGAGGTGAAACCACAGATACAAACATAAGCAACAGAATCCAAGAGATGGAAGAGAGAATTTGTGGAGTGGAAGACTCAGTAGCAAAAATAGATACATCAGTTAAAGAAAATACTAAAATCAAAAAAGCCATAACACAAAATCTTCAGGAAATTTGGGACAACATGAACAGACCTAACTTGAGAATAATGGGAATAGAAGAAGGAGAAGAATACCAGCTCAAAGGCACTGATAATGTATTAAATAAAATCATAGAAGAAAACTTCCCAACTTAAAGTAGGAAATGCCTATAAAGATACAAGAAGCTTACAGAACACCAAATAGACATGACCTTCAAAAAATGTCTGCTCCCCACATAATAATCAATCCACAAAACATGCAGAACAAAGAAAAAATTTTAAGAACTGCAAAAGAAAAGGGTCAACTTACCTATAAAGGCAGACCCATCAGAATAACACCTGACAATTCAATGGAAATGATGAAAGCTAGAAGGGCTTGGTCAGAAATTATACAAACACTAAAAGAACATGGCTGCCAACCTAGACAACTATACCCAGCAAAATTATCAATCACCATAGATGGAGTAAACAAGATATTCCATGACAAAGTCAGACTGAAACAATACCTACCTACAAATCAAACTCTCCAGAAAGCATTAGAGGGAAAACTCCAACCTAAGGATCCCAGACAAACTCATGAAACCACAAATAATCAATAATCCTATGGAAGAATAGTATTACATTCTTAATTACATACAAGGTACCTCTAAAAATATCTGGAAATATCAGTCAGTGGTCACTAATATCCCTAAATATCAATGGACTCAACTCACCTATAAAAAGACATACTCTAACAAGATGGATACGAAAACAGAAGCCACCCTTCTGCTGCATACAAGAAACACACCTCAACCACAAAGACAGACACAGGCTCAGAGTAAAGGGTTGGGAAAAGATTTTCCAATCAAATGGCTCTAAGAAACAAGCTGGGGTTGCCATCTTAATATCTAACAAAGTAGACTTTAAGCTAAAAGCAATTAAAAGGGACCAACTTGGTCATTACTTATTCATCTCAGGAAAAATTGGTCAAGAGGAGATTTCAATCATGAATATTTATGCCCCTAATATAAGGGCACCTACCTGTGTAAAAGAAACACTGCTAAAGCTCAAATCAACATCTATTCTCACACACTAATAGAGGGTGACTTCAATACCCCACTTTCACTGATGGATAGGTCAACCAGACAGAGACTCAACAGAGAAATAAAGAGTGTAACAGAGGTTATGATGCAAATGGATTTATTAGATATTTTCAGAAGCTTTGACCCAAATGCAAAGGAATATATGTGGTGGAATGTTCTCTGTATGCTGTAAATAAAGGAGCTGTTTTGGTCTATGTAGAGCACCGTAGAAGTGGATGGAGAATAAGTCAGGCAGGTAGAAGATGGATGGATTTAGCCAGTTGCCATCCAACCTCCGAGAAGAAGAGACATGTGAGGAATTCAGTTGAGCCTTGGGCTGGGCCATGAGGCAGGTAGATTACAGAAATGGGTTGAATTAAGATGAAAGAGCTAGCAAGTAATGGGCTTGAGATATGGGCCAAACGGTATGAAGATAATATAAGTGTCTGATTCATTTCTTTAGGGGTACAAAAGCTGCTGCAGGCCAGGTCTGAACCTCCGGGCCCTATTGGGTCTGAAAAACCTTCTACAACAAATATACATTTTCTCTGGTCCTCATGAAACTTTCTTTAAAACTGACCACATAATTGGTCATAAAGCAAATATCAACAGATACAAAAAATGGAAATAATCCTTTATATCATATCGGACCACCAGGGCCTAAAGATAGAGTTCAACAACATCAAAAATCACAGAAAGCCTACCAACATATGGAAACTAAACATCACTCAGTTGAATCACCTCTGGGTCAAGGAAGAAATTAAGAAAGAAATCAAAGTCTTCCTAGAATTTAAGGAAAATGAATCCACAAGTACCCAAACTTGTGGGACACAAGGAAAGCAGTCTTAAGAGGAAAATTCATAACACTAGATGCCTATATGAAAAGCCTAGAGAAATCCCACACTTGAGAACTAATAGCACAGCTGAAAACCTTAGAACAATTAGAAGCAAACTCACCTAGAAGGAGTAGATGACAGGAAATAATCAAACTTAGAGCTGAAATCAGCACAATTGAAACAAAAAAATAATACAAAGAATCAATGAATCAAAGCTGATTCTTTGAGAAAGTCAACAAAATAGATAAGCCCTTATTCAAACTAATCAAAAAGAAGAGAGAGAGAGTATCCAAATCATCAAAATAAATGAAAAGGGGGACAAAACAAGAGACCCCCAGGAAATCCAGAGAATTATCAGGTCATACTTTGAAAATATATATTCCACAAAAATGGAAAACCTAGGAGATATTGACAGCTTTTTGGAACAGTACCATTTACCAAAATTAAATGAAGATAAGATTAATTACTTAAAGAGACCTATAACACCAAAGGAAATTGAAGCTCTCATTAAAAGCCTCCCAAGTAAAATAAGCCCAAGTCCAGATGGTCTCAGCACAGAATTCTACCAGACATTCAAAGAAGAATTACTACCGTTACTCCTCAAACTATTTCACACAGTAGAAACTGAAGGAATATTGCCAAATTCCTTTTATGTGGCCACAATTACCCTAACACAAGTCACTCAAAGACCCAATGAAGAAGGAGAATTACAGACCATTTTCCCTCATAAATATTGATGCTAAAATTCTCAACAAAATTTTGGCAAACTGTATACAACAACATATAAAAAATATCATCCGCAATGACCAAGTAGGCTTCATCCCAGAAATGCAGGACTGGTTTAACATACGAAAAACCATAAACAATATCCATCATAGAAACAACCTAAAGGAACAAAACCACATGATCATACCCCTAGATGCTGAAAAAGCCTTTGACAAAAACCAACACTGCTTTATGATAAAAGCTCCGGAGGGATAGGAAATACAGGGAAAATACCTAAATATAATAAAGGCAATTTACAAGAAGCCGACAATCAACACCAAACTTAATGGAGAAAACCTCAAAGCAATCCCACTAAAATCAGGAACTATATAAGGATGTCCTCTCTCCCCTTATCTATTCCCTATATTTCTCGAAGTTTTAGCTAAAGCAATAAGAGAACGAAGGGAGATTAAGGGGATACAAATTGGAAAAGAAGAAGTGAAACTATCTCTATTTGCAGATGATATGATTATATACATAAGTGGCCCACAAAATTCTACCAGGGAACTTCTACAACTGATAAACACCTTCCGCAATGTAGCAGGATACAAGATTATCTCAAAGAAATCAGTAGCCCTTTTATTCTCTAAAGACAGTAGGGCTGAAAAAGAAATAGGGGAAACATTACTCTTTATAATAACTGCAAATACTATTAAATACCTTGGAGTAAGTATAACCAAAGAAGTAACAGATCTAATTGACTAAAATTTTAAATCACTGAAGAAAGAAATTGAAGAGGATATCAGAAAACAGAAAGCTCTCCCATGTTCCAGGATAGGTAGGATTAACATAGTAAATATGACAATTCTACCAAAAGCAATCTACATATTCAATGCACTGCCCATCAAAATCCCAGCACAATATTTTTTGGACCTTGAAAGAATAATACTCAATTTCATCTAGAATAACAAGAAAGCCAGGATTGCCAAAACAATTTTGCTCAACAAAAGTACCTTAGGAGGCATCACCATCCCTGACTTCAAGTTATATTATAGAGCTACAGTAATAAAAAAAGCCTGGTACTGGCATAAAAACAGCCTTGGGAATCAATGGAATAGAATTGAGGATCCAGACATTAACCCAAAAACCTATGAATACCTGATCTTCGACAAAGAGGCCCAAAATATTCAATGGAAAAAAAGATAGTATATTTAACAAATTTTGTTGGCATAGCTGGATGGTAGTGTGTAGAAAAATGTAATTAGATCCATGCACAGAACTCAAATCCAAGTGGATCAAAGACTTCAACATAAACCCAGCTACTCTGAACTTGATAGAAAAGAAAGTGTGAAATACATTTCTACAAATTTTCATAGGTGATCACTTCCTAAGTATAACACCAGTGGCATAGGCACTAAGAACAACAATCAATAAGTTTGACCTCATGAAACTGAGGTCCTGTAAAGCCAAGGACACTGTCAACAGGACAAAATGACAGCCTACAGAATGGGAAAAGACCTTCGCCAACCCTCCAAGTGATAGAGGACTGATGTCTAAAATATATAAAGAACTGAAGAAACTAGAGCCCCAAACCTTGAATAATCCAATCAAAATATTGGTTCAGAACTAAAAAAGGAATTCTCAGCACAAGAATTAAAAATGGCTGAAAGGCACTTGAAAAAGTGCTCAACTTCTTTAGCCATCAGAAAAATGCAAACCAAAACAACTTTGAGATACCACCTTACACCTGTCAGTTTGGCTAAGATACAAGACACAGATGACAGCCTATGCTGGAGAGGTTGCAGAGCAAGGGGATCTCTACTCTGTTGTTGGTTGGAGTGTAAACTTTTCAACCACTTTGGAATGCAGTATGGACGTTTCTCAACAAATTGGGAATCTATCTCCCCAAGGATCCAGCAATACCACTTCTGAGTGTATACCCTAAAGATGCACAGTCACACTCCAATGACATAAGCTCAACTATCTTCATAGCAGCACCATTTTTAATTGCAAAAACCTAGATACTCTTCTGTAGAACTAGAACTGAGGAAAGGATTAACAAACTGTGGTACATCTATACAATGGAGTACTACTCAGCAGTAACAAAAATGATATCCTAAAATTTGCAGGCAAATAGATGGATTTGGAGAATATCCTCCTCAGCGAGGTATCACAAACTCAGAAAGATAAGCAGGGAATGTACTCACTCATTAGTGGATTCTAAACAAAAAAGCAAAAAGCAAAAAGCAAAAAGCAAAGCATGTCCTTGTTGCAAACCACAACCACTGAGCAGCTTGGAATCTGTAACACCTTGGACTGGCACCTTGGATACCATTCCCTCTAGAGGAATACCTGACTCAGTCTTGATGTTGGGGTGAAAAAACTGGATGTTGAACTAAACCATAGTCGGACCTTGGGACCTTCTTCCCTTGCTGGGGAGGAGATTGGGAGATGAGGAGAAGAGAGAGAGACTGGAGGGTGTTGGGGGGGGGAAGGGACCTTGAACAAGGATTTACATGGGTAGAAAATGTGACTTTATTCTTCATAATAAAAAAATTAGCTTTGTGTTAGCTTAAGTATTAGAATATAGATGCTCTAACCTTATCTTCTGGCCTCTAATTTCTGTACCCAAAAGAATTATCAGATTTTTTGGTACAAGCCCAAGAAGCCACTGTTAGGTAATTTTAGGTCAATCCTTGAGGAAATCTTAGCTAAACTTTAGTTATTATCCAAATAATGTTCTAGTACTAATGGCACTCCTGACCCATGAAGCAATTGAAAATACCCTTTGAACATTTTAGAATATTTTTCATAGTATGTTATCTAGGGTTACTTGGTTATGTATTTTTTTTTAACATTTATTGTTTGCAGCTGGAGTTGGTAAATTGCAATAGATGACATCTTCTCACAGCCTTCAAGGGACTCTTATGAGGGGATGTCTTTTTGTGTGGTGTGAATTACCACTGGATATTAAAGGAATTGTTTAGGCTTAGGGCAAAGCAGCATAGAGGAAGGCAAGAATTCTGAGCATAGAAAAAGGTAAAGAAGGCCAGAGTCAGAAGAAGACTCTGCAAGCTTCTGCCAAGAAAGTAAGATGTAAAAGTACAAGTAAGCCACAAGCAAATATAGATTAGTAGAAACGGATTGAATTAAGATTCAAGAGCCTTAAGCCTGAGCCATACACCAAACCATTTATAATTAATGTAAGCCCTTGTGTAATTATTTTATAATCAGCTACAGAACTATGAGTGGGAAGATTTCTCCGGACCACAGGCTCAGATGGGTCAGAACTTCAGGCTACAGACTTCAGTTATCTTTGATTCCCAAATGAAAATTGGGAGAGGTAAAAGAAAAATGACTAGGAGCTGTCTTTCCATTATATCCTACCAAAATTCACTGACTGATGTTCCAATATTTTAAGCACCAAAGGGAGAAAACTGGCTATCACCATCTATCAGATACAAAAAGGAAAAAGCACTTAGGGCTGGAAGAAATTTTGCTGATGCTCCTGCTCTGGCCAGTTCCTTAGTAAATGTCCTGAGAGATAATGCTATAACACCTGAATAATAATGGTGATTGTTAAGTAATGATATTTTTCATAACTAATCATTTTTAGCAGCATTTTTAAACAAAATGAAATATAATAATGAAATAAAAACTATCTCACTGAAGTGAGACAAGGAAAACCAATAGAAGAAACAGAGTCCCAAGAAATGGCATTACAATCAGAGACCCACTTGTTCACACACAGGTGTTCCATAAAAATACTAAACTGACACCTGTAAAATATGTAGAAGTTCTGGTGCAGACCACCATAGGCTCTGTGCTTGCTTTGTAAATCTCTGTGAGTTGATATGAGTTTTGCTCAGTTGTTTTAGAGATCTTGTTCTCCTGGTGTCCTCCATCCTTTGGCTTTTGTATTCTTTTTACTTCCTCTTTCGGTGGAGTTCTCTAAGTTCCAAGGAAATGAATGTGATAAAGACATTTCCTTTCAAGTTCTGTCATATCTGTGGGTTTCTACATTAGTTTCTATTTGTTGGAGGAGAAAACGTCTTTTAAGATGGCTGAATAAGGAACTGATCTATGAGCATTACATAATATCATAAGCAGTCATTTTATTGTTATCTTTTTTAGGTAACTAATATTTGGTTTTACCCTAGGTCTGGGCTATCCGGTCTCTGGTTTTGGTCACTCAAGAATGTATGGGTTCCAAGTTGTGGAGTAGGCTTTAAATAAAACTAGACATTACTTGAATACTTCTATAAGCTTTGTGCCAATTGATATTTAATTGTGCAATGAAAATGAGTCTTTTGAGAATACCATCCTGTCCCCTCCACAAATCACCTAGAATTTATACAATGAAAATTTATGGCTTTGTGAGTGAAACAGTTAGACAATATTCATAATTTAGCCACATGAAAGCTCTAAAATCAGACTCTAATTGATGTAGTACATTTATATAAGGAGATAGTCTATGAGCTCATGATTATCTAGATTTCTAGAAGAAAATGAAACAAAACAACAAGGCAGAAACAGTTTTCTTCTCACAGAATCATCAACTCTTCTTCAGAAAAATAATATCCTTGACAAGAGTAAACACTCAAAGGCTGAAATGAAAAACAAAAAATAGGCATGCAAAACATACTTGGAAAAGTACAATCCCCTCAACAACAGAAAGGAGAAACAGGAAAGAAGGGTTGATAATATTTACTGTTGATATACAGTAAAAAAAAATTGAAATTTACACTGTGGTCTTTTAACCCCCAAACATGTAATGTAATAATCAGGAAATTATACTTGATCAATGTATGTCTATTACTTATAAAACTTGCATGAGCACAAAAATATTTTTGTGATGTAAATGTTCACTGTTTCTCAATAGACACCTGTTGAAGACTTGATTTTTAATTTCCAGTGATGTGATGAGACTACCAAACATTTAGAAGGCCTAGTGAGAAAAAGTGAGGTAATTGCATATGGCCTTGAAAGGGATATTGAGACTCCGGGCCTCATCTCTTCTTTCTTTGTACTCTCGTACCATATTTACCATATTGTAGTATTATGTTTCTGGCCAGACCTTTCTGGTCTAGCCCTGAGATTCTAATCCACTGTCCCACAGAAGCACACAGATGCTTGTATAGTTTATGCTGATCAGCCTATGGCTCTGGCACATTGTTGGCTAGTTCTTGCTCTTAAACTAATCCATGATTCTTATTCAGCCATGAGGCTCCGTACCTTTTCTCAGCAGCCTTTCAGCTTCTTTCCTCTGTATCTTACTGGCATCTCTGCTCTGTTCTTCTTGTTCCTAAAGTTTTCTTAGTCTGGTAGCCACACTCACGCTTTCTGTCTGCCTTTAGCCAATCAGCATTTTTATTAAACTAGTGGGCAGAACAATTAATTACAATGTAACATAATCCCACTATACCATATAAGAAGCTTTCTTTTTTATGTTATTAACTGCAATTTTTTTGTATATACACAGTTTATAAATCTAACAGTTTAATTTTAGGAAAATGAGATATTTAATATTTTCCTAGTATCATCTCTCAGCATGTAAATATCAAATTAACATATCTTTGAATTGTATTATGCTACATGTTTGATTTTAAAAGTTTTTGTCTGAGTTGTTGACTTGAATTTAACTGAAAAGTTCTTAAATGAGCATTGTCTTGGGATTAATAATTTCCTACCATGTACATATGTATGTAAAGTGACCTTGTCATCATTAATGGTAATAAAATTAATATGTTGCTCGACTTCAAAAAATATTAAAAATATTTTGCATCAAACAAGTAGTCAAGATCTAACTCTTTATGGGGAAGAAACAAGCAAGTTCCTGCACTAGAATACAGAGCTGTTTTCATCTTTAATAGATGGCAAATTATATATATACTAAATAATTATTTCAAGATAATTTTTCAAGAAGCTTTTTAAATTACATAATTTATCCTTGATGCACTGCATCATGACTATACTAAAACAAATTGGGTTAGATGGCTATGGATTGGAAAAGAAAAAAAAAACCTTTGCTTTCTGTACTGATATTTTGTGTATCCTCTAAGAAATAAAGCTTGCCTGAAGATCAGAGGACAGAGCCAGACACAGAGTTAGCCATAGAGGTCAGGCAGTGGTAGCACTTACCTTTAATATTAGCACTCAGAAAACAGAGACTCTTATGGATGTTTGTGAGTTTAAAGTCAGCTTGAACTACACCAGATTAATCCAGTCTAAAAGAGAAACAACCAGACAGTGGTGACACACACCTTTAACATCAGCACTTGGGATCCAATGCTCCTGCTCCCAGTACTTGGAAAGCATACACCTTTAATTCCAGCATGAGAAAGGTTGAGGCAGGAAGTAATACAGCTGGGCAGGGAAAAAAAATATGAAATGGGAAGAGATAGGAGTTTGCCTCTACATTTTTTCTTCCCATTCAGCTGAGGGTTTAGAGGCATTCAGTCTAAGGATTTGTGGAGACAGGATCTATTATTCCTTTCGGCCTGAGAATTCAGTAGTGATGAGAAGTGGCTGTGGCTTGTTACTCTGACTCTCTGAGTTTTCAGCTAGCCCCAGTATCTGGCTCCAGGTTTTTAATGACAATATCAGTTAAGATTCATGCAACATTATTTCTTTGGTGTGTTTTTTATTTTTAAGATTTACATTTAATTGTGTGTACATTTGTGTCTGTTTGTGGGTCCCCATAGAGGACAGAAGTTTTGTGGATTCCTGGAACTATAGTTATAGATAGTTGTAAGCCTTCTGATAAGGGGTTAGAAAATTAACTCAGGTCTTCTCGAAGAGCCATGGGTGTTCTTAACCACTGAGCAAACTCTTAAGTTCTTTCATTAATCTTTTTGTTGTTGTTGTTGTTGCTGCTGTTAGGTATTTTTGTGATAGTGTTTCTTTTTTCTTTTCTTAAAATTTTTTTCATATATATATTTATTATTTGGTGTTTTTATATCATGCACCCTATCAAACTCAGATATCAGACCTCTCAATATTATGTCCACTCTTATGATCTCTCCATTTACAAGAACACCCATTAATGCTGCTCATTTGCTTACTGGCACATAATTAAACTCCCTGTGGCCAAACCCTAAAAGGAAACAAGTCTTTCCTCACCTACTCCTCTGCCAGAGGCCATCAGTGCATAAGTGAGGCATTGTGTCATTTAGCTATGTTCTAGCCTTGCGTTCTTGTGTACAATGACATCTCTTTCTTTATATATCTGTATCTATATCTATATCTATATATATATATTTTAAAGTCCACTAATGAGTGAGTATATTCCCTGGTTATTTTTCTGGGTTTGTGATACCTCACTCAGGAAGATATTCTCCAAATCCATCCATTTGCCTACAAATTTTAGGATTTCATTTTTTCTTACTGCTGAGTAGTACTCCATTGTGTAGATGAACCACAGTTTGTGAATCCATCCCTCAGTTGAGGGGCATCAAGGTTGTTTGCAGGTTCTTGCTATTACAAATAATGCTGCTATGGACATAGTTGAGCTAATGGTTTTGGGGTGTGAATGCGCATCTTTAGGGTATATGCCTAAGAGTGGTATTGCTGGATCCTTGGGGAGATTGATATCTAGTTTTCTGAGAAACCACCATACTGCATTCCAAAGTGGCTGAACAAGTTTACACTCCCACCAACAATGTAGGAGTGTTCCCCTTGCTCTGCATCCTCTCCATCATAGGCTGTCATCTGTGTCTTTTATCTTAGCCAATCTGACAGGTGTCAGGTGGTATCTCAAAGTTTTGATTTGCACTTCTCTGATGGCTAAAGAAGTTGAGCACTTTTTCAAGTGCCTTTCAGCCATTTTTAATTCTTGTGCTGAGAATTCCCTTTTTAGTTCTGAACCCCATTTTTTTGATTGGGTTATTCAAGGTTTTGGGCTCTAGTTTTTTGAATTCTCTATATATTTTAGAGATCAATTCTCTGCCACTTGAGGGTTGGTAAAAATCTTTTCCCATTCTATAGGCTGTTGTTTTGTCTTACTGACTGTGTCCTAGTTCTTACAAAACTCAGTTTCAGGAGGTCACACTTATTGATTCTTTTTCTTAGTGTCTGAGACACTGGTGTTATATTTAGGGAGTGGTCATCAGTGCCAATGTGTTGGATGATATTTTCCACTTCCTTTTCTATCAAGTTCAGTGTAGCTGTGTTTATGTTGAGGGAATGTTGTAATATCAACTTGCTAAACAAGATACATTTACTGGTGGAATAGTGATAGGACTGTGATTAGGGCAGATAACTGATTTATGGTTAGGTATGAGGCTCTCTTTGCTCGAGGGAGTTCATGCCCAGTACTATAGATTTGATCAAAGTCCTATGAGTGGTAATAGACGCTATAGGTGAACTCATTACTTTTGTTAAATGTTTATGTGGTCAAACTGCCTCCTAAGTATTTAAATGTTATACCCATGTAATTTATGTTCTAAAAATTGATCAAAGAAGTTTCTCTTTGCAATAAATAATTAATGGTGGCCTCAGACTCATTTTTGACTAATCTGGGTCAGTGAGATCTGTCTCTGCAGTTGAAAGAAAATACCAGAAATAAGTGGGTAACTAGGTGGCTTCAGGCACTTGGGTTCAAGAATTGTGTAAACAAATTCTTATTTTTATTACCAAAGCAAGCAAAATGTGAGCTTATATTTACAGTTAGCTTAAACAAATGATGTACATTCAAAGAATGAATATATCTGATATTGAAGAACTGGAAAAGCACCTTTATGTTTTGAGTAAAAGTTCTCAGCCTCTAAACAAGCCTGAAGTCTGCATAGGAACAAAGTTCAGATGGGAAAGG
Organism: Sigmodon hispidus; assembly: GCA_004025045.1. Classification (NCBI taxonomy): domain Eukaryota; kingdom Metazoa; phylum Chordata; class Mammalia; order Rodentia; family Cricetidae; genus Sigmodon; species Sigmodon hispidus. The sequence continues at coordinate 5,691 of PVIH01021415.1, read as the reverse complement.
TAGCTTAGGGGCTGATAGCAGTCAATTATCCATAGAATGTCTCAGAACCAGACATAGTCTGGAAAGACCCAATCCAGATAGTAGTTAAAGAAAGAGCTTGGAAAATAGCTGGCTAAAGTAACAGAGAAAGTCTAAAAATTCCCCCCAAAGATGAGCTAATCAGAATTGTATCTGTACTAAAAGACCACAATTGATAAATAACCTTGTGATTTTTTTTCCCCTTAAAACCCAGTACCCAAAGAGGCAGCACCTCCTCTGGCCACTGTCGTGCCTATATGTCAGAACAGCGTCCTTATCAAGTGACTCATAGCTTTTAAATAAACCTTGCTTTTATATTTCAGAGGGTTTTTGTCTCTGGTGATCTTTCAGAGGCCTTGTGACCAGACCACAACAATATTATGTCTTATTTTTGGTCATTCATGAAGATTCAAGAATATTCCTCCCAGGCCTTTGTCTTTCCCATTGAAATACTGTGGACATCCCAAAGCATTTCCTTCATGACCTTGCTTTTAAGTACATCCACGTACAGTTTATTTAATTCCTTCTAGAAGGATACCTTGTAGGAAGAATGTTCTGCACTCTACCCTTTCCATATTTGATAGTAAATTCATAGCTTCCTTATTCAGTTTTTTGACAATACATGGCTGGTCAAGGTGTTGAGAATAAGTGATTGCTGAGTAGTGATCTGTAGATCACTCCTTATACCATCTTTAAACCTATGTTAACTCTTCCAAGATCAGACTACATCACAGAAAAAGGAATGGAAGGAATGTAAGAGTCAAATGATGGGAGAAGGGCCATGAAATTGTTTAATAAGCATGATATAGACATGCCATTCATGAATTCACAAATCTTGGTTGTCGGATAGAGTCTGGACAAATTGAGCATGTAAAATTTCAACCATAAGTAGGGATAAAGGCACAAAATGAAGCAAAACTTGAAATAGAGATTCTGAGGAAATGATCTGGAACTGCAGATACAAGCATTAGCAACAGAATCCAAGAGATGGAAGAAAGAATTTCTGTAGGGGAAGACTCAATAGTGGAAATAGACAAATCACTCAAATAAAACACCAAAACCAAAAAAGCCATAACACAAAACATTTAGGAAATTTGGGACACCATGAAAAGACCAAACCTAAGAATGATAGGAATAGAAGAAGAAGAACAATACAACCCCAGTCGGGACCAGGTGCTGTCTGTGGAGCGTGTCCCCATATACTCTGTAGTAAACAGAGATAAACTTTGACTGCCATCAGCTGAATTTGAGGGAATTTGCATGGCCACCTGCCTCCAACTGAGCAAACAGAGAAGGACTGAGGACTCTGAAAGACAGACTCAGACACCGCCCAAAGGTGAGGTGGCTTCAGCAGGCCCCAGCGCCTGAATCCCTGCCAGGGAAAATTGAGTTCTGGTTGGGTTCCGGTTCCTGGACAAGGTGCTGTCTGTGGAGTGTGTCCCCACACACTCTGTAGCAGACAGTAATAAACTCTGACTGCCATGGTCTCCCCAGCTGCAGCTGAGGAAATTTGCATGGCCACCTGCCTTCAACTGAGCAAACAGAGGAGGATTGAAGACTTGAAATTCAGTCCCCTGCCAAGAGCAGAGGTAGAAATTGAGCAGACTTTTGCTCAGAGGTGACAGGAGACACACAAGCCCATGTGCCACAACTGACCAGGAGCCACCTAATCGTGAACCACTGAAGCCATGGGCAGATGCCAGTGCAAAAACTTACATAATAATATAAAGAATAACAAGATAAATCCAGAAGAAAGTGGTAATTCTACAACTACAAGATCTGAACTGAGCAATGAAGAGGAAACGGAAGGAAACAACGCCAAAAATTCCTTTATGATGGTCATTGAAGCTCTCAAAGAAGATATGAAAAATTGCCTTAAAGAAATAGAAGAAAACACAAACAAAAAATTGGAAGAGATGAACAAATCTATGAAAGAAAACCAAGAAAAAGTAAACCAAAAAATGAAAAAAACATGCCAGGAACTAAAAATTGAAATAGAAGCAATAAAAAAAGCACAAAATGAGGCAAAGATGGAAATAGAAAACCTGAAGAAAAAAGCTGGAACCACAGATACAAACATAACAAACAGAGTTCAAGAGATGGAAGATAGAATCTCTGAAGTGGAAGATTCAGTAGCTGAAATAGATATATCAGTCAAAGAAAATACTAAAACCAAAAAAGCCATAACTCAAAATGTTCAGGAAATCTGGGACACCATGAAAAGACCTAACTTGAGAATAATAGGAATAGAAGAAGGAGAAGATCCCCAGGAAATCCAGAGAATTATCAGATTATACTTTGAAAATCTGTAGACCACAAAAATGGAAAACCTAGAAGAAATGGACAGCTTCCTAGACAGGTACCATCTATCAAAATTAAATGAAGATCAGGTTAATTACCTAAACAGGCCTATAACCCTTAAGGAAATTGAAGCTGTCATTAAAAGCCTCCCCAAAAATAAAAAACCTGGTCCAGATGGTTTCAGTGCCGAATTCTACCAGACATTCAAAGAAGAATTACTACCGTTACTCCTCAAACTATTTCACACAGTAGAAACTGAAGGAATATTGCCAAATTCCTTTTATGAGGCCACAATTACCCTAATACCCAAGCCACTCAATGACACAATAAAGGAGAATTACAGACCAATTTCCCTCATGAATACTGATGCGAAAATTCTCAACAAAATTTTAGCAAACCTTATACAACAATGTATAAAATATCATCACCATGATCAAGTAGGCTTCATCCCAGAAATGCAGGGCTGGTTTAACATACGAAAAACTGTAAATGTTATCCATCATATAAACAAACTAAAGGAACAAAACCACATTATCATATGCTAAGATGCAGAAAATGGAAAGCTCTCCCATGTTCCTGGATAGGTAGGATTAACATCATAAATACGACAATTCTACCAAAAGCAATCTACAGATTCAATGCACTGCCCATCAAAATCCCAAGACAATATTTCTTGGACCTTGAAAGAACAATACTCAATTTCATTTGGAATAACAGGAAAGCCAGGATTGCCAAAACAATTTTACTCAAAAAAAGAACCTCAGGAGGTATCACAATCCCTGACTTCAAGTTATACTATAGTGCTACAGTAATAAAAACAGCCTGGTACTGGCATAAAAGCAGACTTGTGGATCAATGGAATAGAATTGAGGATCCAGACATTAAGCCAAAAACCTATGAACATCTGATCTTTGACAAAGAGGTCCAAACTATTCAATGGAAAAAAGACAGTATATTTAACAAATGGTGTTGGCATAGCTGGATGGAAGTGTGTAGAAAAATGCAAATAGATCCGAGCCTGTCACCCTACACAAAACTCAAATCCAAGTGGATCAAAGACCTCAACATAAACCCAGCCACTTTAAACTTGATAGAAAAGAAAGTGGGAAATACACTTCTACGAATTGGCACAGGCAACAACTTCCTAAATATAACACCATTGGCACAGACACTAAGACCAACAATCAGTAAGTGGGATCTCCTGATGCTTAGAAGCTTCTGTAAAGCCAAGGACAATGTCAATAGGACAAAACGCCAGCCTACAGAATGGGAAATGATTTTCACCAAACCTACAAGTGATAGAGGACTGATCTCTAAGATATATAAAGAACTCAAGAATCTGGAGCCCAAATCCTTGAATATCCCAATTAAAAAATAGGGTTCAGATCTAAAAAGGGAATTCTCAGCAGAAGAATTAAAGGCACCTGAAAAAGTGTTCATCATCGTTAGCCATCTGAGAAATGCAAATCAAAACAACTTTGAGATACCACCTAACACCTGTTGGATTGGCTAAGATAAAAGGCACAGATGACAGCCTATGTTGGAGAGGATGCGGAACAAGGGGAACACTCCTCCATTGTTGGTGGGAGTGTAAGCTTGTTCAGCCACTTTGGAATGCAATATGGAGTATTCTCAGAAAAGTGAGAATCAATCTCCCCAAGGACCCAGCAGTACCACTTCTGTGTTTATACCCTAAAGATACATAGTCATACTCCAAAGGCATTAGCTCAACTATGTTTATACCAGTGTTATTTGTAATAGCAAGAATCTGGAAACAACCTAGATGTTCCTCAACTGAAGAATGAATTAACAAACTGTGGTACATCTACACAATGGAGTACTACTCGGCAGTAAGAAAAAATGATATCCTAAAATTTTCAGGCAAACGGATGGACTTGGAGAATATCCTCCTGAGCGAAGTATCACAAACTCAGAAAGTTAAGCAGGGGATAAACTCACTCATTAGTGGTCTCTAAACAAACAAATAAACAGGAAAAAGGGCAATCATGCCCAAGCTGGAAACTACAACCACTGAGCAGCTTGGGATCAGAAACACCCTGGACTGACTCTTCGGATCCCACTCCACCTAAAGGAACACCTGACTTACTCTTGAGGTAGGGGGGACAAAACTGGATCTGCCAGGAATGGAGACTGAACTATTCAATATTGGGTCAGTGGGACCATGGGACTGCCTGCTGCCTTCCCAGGGAGAGGATGAGGAGTTGTGGAAAAAAAAAGAATGACTTGATGTGGTGGGAGGGGGAAGGGACCTTGAATAAGGATATACAAGGATAGAAAATGTGACTGCTTTGTTCATAATAATAATAAAAGTAATTACTTCCATCAGTGAATAGAGGTACATGGCTGATCCCTGGGCAGAGCTATATAAGCAAGGGGATAGGGCTTGTGAGGAAAACTCCCACAGTGATGGGTGGCTTGAGCTCTGGGGAGCTCACTGAATCATGAATAGCCACTGGGGAACCTTCAAGAAAAGGAACTAGACCCTCCAAGGATGGGCAGCTGTCCACTGACATGGGCAGTATGTGGAGCCTTCAGGGGAGGGATCAGACTGTGTTTCTGTGCATGTGTGGACTGGCACTTTGAAGCCCATTTCCTCCATCTTATTTCTTTTGACTATTTTTATACTCTATTCCCTAAATCTAATATGGCATATCTTTTCTTTTAAATTTAACTTTTAATCTGATTACATTTCTCCCTTTTCTTTTTTCCCAAGTCATAAAAACTTTTCTACTTTTTTCAAATTTATGGCCTCTCTTTTAAAAAATTAATTGACCGGGACCGGTGCTCTCTGCGGCGTCCCAGCACACTCTGGAGCAGGGGGCAGCTGAACTCTGCACCTGGCCACACCCACAGCTCCTGCTGCTGCTGAGGGAATCTGCAAGGATCCCTACTGTGACCCCAAACTGAGTGAACTGAGCAAACCAACTGCAGGGGTCTCTGAGGGGCGGATTCGAACCCTGACCAGAGGTGAGGAGGTTTCGGCAGGCCTCAGCGCCTGTATCCTGGCCTGGGAGGGAGAGTTGAGCTCCCATTGCTTTCGGTTCCGCCACCGGGACCGGTGCTCTCTGCGGTGTCCCAGCACACTCTGGAGCAGGGGGCAGCTGAACTCTGCACCTGGCCACACCCACAGCTCCTGCTGCTGAGGGAATCTACAAGGATCCCTACTGCGACCCCGAACTGAGTGAACTGAGCAAACCAACTGCAGGGGTCTCTGAAAGACAGAATCAAACCCTGACCAGAGAGGTGACAGGAGACACACAAACCAAAGTGCCACAACTGACCAGGACCCATCTAATCGTGAACCACTGAAGCCATGGGCAAACGTCAGTGCAAGAAATTACATAATAATAC
>PVIH01021414.1:0-29804 GCA_004025045.1 Sigmodon hispidus | reverse complement strand
GGTTCCCTGTGTCCTCTGATGGGGACTGATAACCCATGGTTCCCTGTGCCCTCTGATGGAAACTGATAACCCATGGTTCCCTGTGTCCTCTGATGGGGGCTGATAACCCATGGTTCCCTGTGTCCTCTGATGGGGACTGATAACCCATGGTTCCCTGTGTCCTCTGATGGGGACTGATAACCCATGGTTCCCTGTGTCCTCTGATGGGGACTGATAATCCATGGTTCCCTGAGCCCTCTGATGGGGGGCTGTTGCTCTTCAAGATCTTTTTTTTCTCTGATGCTCTCTCTGCTTTGGTCAGTGTGACAAATCTTTTTCTGTCCTGCCAGCCTGCTTCCAGATAACAACATGGAGTCTTAAGTATGAAAGTCCAGCTATTAACTTAGGCTTGTCCATTAGCTCTTACAACTTAAATTAACCCATAATTTTATTTATCTGTGTTCTACCATGTGGCTTTTACCTCTCCCATTCTGTGTCCAGCTCCTTCCCAGTTCCTTTTCCTCTATCAGGAAGTCCTGCCTATTCCTCCGGTATTGACCAACTAGCTTTTTTTTGTTTTGTTTTGTTTTTTTAAAGCTTTATTTATTTATTTGCCTTGGTGTTTGCCTGGAACTGGAAACTGGAACTACAGACATTTGTGAGCTGTCATGTGGGTGCTGGGAATTGAACCCTGATCCTCTGGAAAAGCAGTCAGTACTCTTTTTTTTTTTTTAATTTTATTATTTATTTACTTATTTGCCTTGGTGTTTGCCTGGAACTGGAACTACAGACAGTTGTTAGCTGCCATGTGGGTGCTGGGAATGGAACCCGGGTCTTCTGGAAGAGCAGACGGTGCTCTTAACCGCTGTGCCATCTCTCCAGCCCCCGCAGTCAGTACTCTTAACCACTGAGCCATCTCTCTAGCCCCCCAGCTAGCTTTTTATTACATCATTCACAGCAGTACATCTTCACACAGTGTACAAATATGCGACAACAGGTCAGCTTTCCTCTGTGAGCTGTGGCAGTACCACCACCAAAGCAGATGTGCTGTGTAATGCCTGTGGGATCCTAGATACCCCTAGGGAGATGCCAGTCTCTCTAGAGAGCCATGGGGAGTCCTCTGCGGGCTGCCATCCTGTGGGACATTCCCACCCACTGTCATGTGCCAAGGGTCTGTAAAAGAGTTAGATGTTTCCAGAGCAGTCTGTGGCCATAATAGTTGGGGGTATTGAGGTCTCACCAGCCACACACCCTCGCTGTTACGACACTTGTTCTGACCCATGCTGAGGTGGAAATCCAGCCTAGCCATGGCTAGGGCATGTCCTCCCTCCCACATGACAACTGACCAGTGTGCCTACAAGAGGGTGACAACAGGGACCTTTGTACACCCACCTCTGTGACACATACCCATGGCAGGTATCACCAACTAGGTGTGGAAATTGACCTGTGAAACCAGGCACCACCAGGTGACCCTGGCAGTTGCCACTATTCAGACAGAGTTGGTCCAGGTAGAAATGCCCAGGCTATTTCAGGTATGACTTCCAGAGTGAGTTCCCCATGGCTCCCTAGAGCTAGCATTCAGAGCTTCAGTCAAGGTAACTTTCATGAGTGTGAGGCTGGTCTAGGGAGGCCCGTGCAGCTCAGCCAGTCACTCTGTGGTGTGAGCATGCTCTGCCGGGGGGGGGGGGGAGGTTAGGGGTGGTGTTTCTATTTAGGCTTCCTTCCACTTTGACCCCTGATCCGCTTCCTTTCCAGGTTCTCCTGCAGACTCGGTGAGTGCTCTCAACTTTTCCCCCTCCCTGAGGGCTGTGCCAGTGTAGACATGTGCGTGCACTCCCCCTAGTGGCCTGATAGCTGGGGTGTGTCCTAGCGGCTCACCTACTTTAATTCCCTAGGGATCTCCAGCTGTAGCTGCACCTCTGGGGCACAGCATACCTACCCCAGGGACAGGTCACTAAAGTCTTTATGGGCATAAGCCATGTCTCCAGCAAGCTATAGAGTTCAGCCATGAATGGACACTCACCAGGCCCTGCCCTTGCACGGAGATGATGCCTCCAACACATAGTACTTAGTTGTCTTTTCCAAAGGTGTGTCTAGAGAGATGCTGGACAGGGAGGCTTCCTCAGGGAGGTGAGAGTTAGGGGCATGTAATGGGGTTGCAGGGTGTGACTAATGTTGGCAGAGGGAAATAGTGTTCAGACACCTACTGGAGGTTGAGACATGACCCTGCCCTGCTTCCCTGCCATCCTTCCCTCGTCTGGGTGATGCTAATGTGGGGTCTAAAGGTGGAACACCTCCCCTGACCATCTGTCCTCGTCCTTACAGGATGCTCCTGGAGCCGGACCAGGTTAGTTTGCTGGACTCAGCTACCTCTGCAGTCTATGTCAGCTGACAAGCTGGGCCTGGGTGTGATGGTAGCTGCTTGGCACAGCCATTCTTTGCCCTGGCCTCTCTGGCCTTTCTGGTTACCTCCCCAGGTTGACTTGGGTTCTGATTGGGTGGGAAAGGGTCAGCCTGCCAAGAGTCAAAGACCTTCCACCCCAGCTCAGACAGGCACTAAGCTGCTGCCCCAAACCTGAGTGAGCAGGGATCCCAGGGATCACTTTTATTGTCTCCCCTGGTTTGAGCTGCCCAGGCTATTGAAACAGGTAGGCCTAACAGCCTCACATCCTGGATGAAGTCTGAGCTTTCTCAGAAGAAACTCAATTCCCATCCAGATGTTACTGAAGCTAGGCTGTCGTGGACCAGGCCTGGCAAGATAGTTTTGTGACATCTGGGGTGAGACTGGGGCACAGTGAGACTCCATCTGAGGATAGTCTCAGTTTCTGGGGGCTCAGCCTAGATCTCCACTGCAGCCTCAGGCCTGCCTCTGTGGTACCTTAACTCTAACATGGGACCCTGCCCCAACTTCACACTCCAGTTCAGTGGTGTCTGGAAAAGACCTAAAGCTCTATCTAAAAATAATCTTCAACCTTGTCATTTGTAGGTCCCAAGATGGTTGCTGTGCAAAATTACCATGGTAACCCAGCCCCTCCTGGGAAGCCTGTGTTGACCTTCCAGACAGGGGACGTGATAGAGCTGCTTCGGGGTGACCCCGATTCTCCTTGGTGGGAGGTGAGTCCTGTGCCCTGGAGGAAGGGGTCCAGCCTTGCTTTCCTCCCTCCCCACCCCCCAAGGCCAAAATGGGGAGGTTTGAGGGTGATGCCATGGAGTGAGCTAAAAAGGCTGCCTACCATGGCCTCTGCCCCTCCATTCTGCATGTGAATTCTGCTGTATCTTTCTGGAGGCATTTGCTGCACAGGTAAGGATGCAGCATACCTACACAGAGACTCTTGCCTGCCCTATCCTTCCTGTCTTAGTGGACCCCACAGGCCCTCGCCAGGTTCTGTCCCAGACATGCCATGTCCCATGCCCAGTGTCCCCATTCCACCAGGCAACCCCTCACTGTGTTAGGGATTGGCCTCAGATGTAAGCAGAGGTGAAATGTTTCTGTCCTGACTGCTCAGGCCCAAATAAACACACAAAAGCTTATATCAACTACAAAATGCTTGGCCAATAGCTCAGGCTTATTAACTAGCTTTTTTTTTTTTTTTTTTTAAACTTTATTTATTTATTTATTTATTTGCCTTGGTGTTTGCCTGGAACTGGAACTACAGACAGTTGTTAGCTGCCATGTGGGTGCTGGAAATAGAACCCGGGTCCTCTGGAAGAGCAGACGGTGCTCTTAACTGCTGAGCCATCTCTCCAGCCCCATTAACTAGCTTTTTAAATTAACCCATTTCTATTAATCTGTGTATTGCCGAGTAGCCTCGTGGCTTTATTAGTCCTCTGGCATCTTTTGTTTCTTGGGTGGCTCACTCACATCTCCCTAACTCCTTCATCCAGGTCCTCATTTGATTGTCCTGCCTAACTTTACCCTTCCTTGCTATAGACTAAAAAGCTTTATTATTAGTCAATGAAAATAATACATATTCACAGCATACAGAAGGATCAGCACCCAGGGCCCTGTCTGGTGAGAGGGAGGCAAACATGGGCCCTATGATAGTCTTGTGGACTAGTTTACAGTTCTGAGCTGTATAGTATTACATTGTTAGCACCCTCTCTGTTGAGGCCTAGCACCTAAGGAACACCTAAAGAACTCTGAGACTGCATGGCCAGTTTGGAATATAGAGTCAGAGTAAAGGTTGGTGGTATTTGTAGTGTCTTGTTCCCTCAAGGACATCATTAGTAACTGAGTCCAGACTATTGCACCAGACTAGACAGTCATATGACAGAGACCCAAAAGGTACTGAAGGATGCTCTGCATCCCGGGTGTCATGGCTTCATCCTGTCGCTGTGATGGAACACACTGACAGAGAGCAACTCAGAGGATAAAGGATTTATTTGGCTCACGATTCCAGCATGCAGTTCATCATTGCAAGGAGGTCAGGCAGGAATGTGAAGCTGCCGTCACATCACACCCACAGTCAAGGACAGATAGAATGCGCCTCGGTGCTTAGCTCACTGTTTCCACCTGAATACAGACCTTAACCCACTCCAGAGAGCGGCACTGCCCCCTTTCAGCCTGCAGCTCTCCTCTCCCCTCACTTAGACAGTCAAGGCGGTCTCCACAGAGACAGGCCCTGTTGGGCAGCCCCTTACAGAGACTCTCTTCTTAGATGATTCTAGGATGTGTCAGATTGACAGCCATCACACGGGTCTGCCTCCTCCCTCCCTTGGTGTTACCTGTCTCTTGCAGAAGCATTGGCTGGCGTGCTGAGATTCCTTGATATTTATCTATAAAGTGGGAATGTCCACACCTCTCTGCTCCAAGTGGTGGAGGGGCCAGCTGAGGTCACTGCAGCGAGGTGACACTCATGTATTTCTGTAGCTGCAGGCATCTTAGGGTTCTTCATGCCTTCTGGTTGCTTCTTCCTCTAGGGGCGACTGGTTCAAACCCGAAAGTCAGGGTATTTTCCCAGCTCCTCGGTGAAGCCCTGCCCAGTGGATGGAAGGGTGAGTCTTTTCCATGATGTCCCTAGATCACAGGGTCCAAGGTGCAGAGAGTTAGGGCCAGGGATCCAGGTTGTCCTTGATAGATGGCCACAGTGAGCTGCATCTGGGGCAGAGCAGTTCATCCCAGGGTGGGCAGGGGTGCTGTTGTCTGTTGAAGGTTTGGGGGCTGAGACTGAGCAACCTGTGGATGTTTTACTCTATTGCTGTGAAGAGACACTACGACCAAGGGAACTCTTAAGGAAAAAAAAAGTGTTTCTTTGGGGAGTGGCTTCCAGTTTCAGAGACTTGGTTCATTATCCTCATGAGAGGAACCATGGCAGGTACAGAGTGGCCTGCATGACTTTAGCTGAGAACAACATCTGCTCCATAGACAAGTGTGGGCTTTTTGACTTCTAGTCCCGTCTCTAATGACACATGCAACTCCAATAAGGCCACACCTTCTAATCTTTCTCAAATAGTCCCTGGTACTTACACATTTAAATCTGTGAACCTATGGACGCTTTCTTATTCAAACCACCACAGTGAGCATCCACCCAGTGGATACTAAAGTAGGACCACGGCCCTCCCCAGACTCTTTATACACACTCTCAGGCCATCAGATCCCAGGGAAAAGGAAGCTGCCCAGACACAGGCCTGAAGGCTGAATCTTGTTTGGTTGTTCTTGGCACTGATGTCAAAAGCAGCAAAGAGCTGGCCCAGAATAGCCTGACCCTTCTCCCAGCAAGGACAGCTAAAAGTGAAAGGGGACACTTCTCCCTGAAAGTGCTGGGACAAGAGGCATCCCTGCTCACCCTAGACTCACCTGTTCATCTGCTGCTCCAAGGAGAAGTTTTAAACACTAATAACTCTTTGGATAGACCTGAGGAACCCATAGCAGAGGACAGGGGTCAGAGGGCACTTTACCTCCTGAGGATGGCCATCTCATGCCTATGCCCCCAGTCTCTCCCTCCCAGGAATTAAGTCTGCTGCTGGTTCCTCATTCATTCATGCCCCCTGTGAAAGCCAGTCATTCTGTCCTTGAGCCATCCAGCATGTCTGCTCAGAGGACATCCTGGTAGGGCTTCTGGGATGTCACAGTTCTGGGGTGCTGGGCTAAGTTCACCTGAAGATCTGACTGAGTATAGACTGATGTTCCAGAATTGAGTTTCTCATGAGCTTCCCCTCTATCTCATGCCCCAGGGGACATTAATACACCTGTGTTCTGTTCCCAGCCACCTATTGGCCGCCCGCCATCCCGGGAGATTGATTACACTGCATACCCCTGGTAAGTGGATTGTAGGCTGCAGATGTGGGCATTTGGTGGATTCCGTGTCATAGGCCCATGAGCTGGCCTGGTGCAGGGGGAAACTGAGCCCTACCTTGACTACTTCCCTGTCTCTAAAACAGATCAGTGGGTTCCAGTATTTGTGGTAATGAGCCCTTTTCTATGAACTTAGCTTTATTACGGAACCTATAGAAGTGAGGTACTTATGGTCTAATTTATAATCATGCCTCGGATGAGAATCTGGGTTACGTGGAAGGATAAAGGTGGGTGTTTTGGGTATGGTCACAGGTCACGTGGGTCTTGGGCTGATTCTATAGATTCTGTCCCTGCTGTGTCTAGTGCCTAGAAAATCTACCCCTCAAAGCCGCATAGCCCCACATGGGCAACATAACCCCAGACAGGGCTCATTCCCCATTCAGTCCAGTGTCCCCGGGTTATGTGTCTGCACGGCTTCCCATGTCCTTGTCCCCTCCTAGCACCTCATTGTTATCTGTCCCATTGCTTGTCTCTAGGAAGCCCACCAGGCCTGCGGGTACCAAATGATCGATGTCATAGAGCTCATGGGACTTTCCTTGATGGTGTCTTTATTTGTTTCTTGTCATTTTGCTGTGACAAAATAAATACTTGACAAAGTCCCTTAGGGAAGAAAAGGTTTATTTTGTTCACAGTTCTGGGGTCAGTACGTCACGAGGGAGCATGAGGCAGCTGTTCACATTGCATCCATAACTAGGAAGCAGAGAGATGAACACATGCTGTCTCTTAACTTGCTTTCCATGTGCACACACACACACACACACACACACACACACACACACACACACACACACACACACACACACACACACACACACACACACACACACACACACACACACACACACACACACACACGAGAGCCTGGGGCTTCCTGCCTCAATTAGCTTAATCTAAGTAATTCCTGAGACAGCTAGAGATTTGTTTCCATGGTGATTTCAGATTGACACTGAAGATTATCCACCACACAATTGTTGTAGTTTTTAAATTATTCTTTGACAAACTCAGACACATGTGCAGTGAATTTCAGTCCTGACTGCCTCCGTTACCCTTTGGCCCCCACCTTTTCCCCAGCTGTACCCCCAGCCCCATGTTCATACTTTTTGTGTGTGTAACCCACTGAGTTTGGTTAGGTTTACTTGCATAAGCAAGGGGGAAGGGTCATTTTGCTTTTTAACTAGAGTGTGGGCAACTTACCAGTAGCTTATACCAGAAAGTGACTCTCCTCCCCCAGCCACAAGACATTTCATTTATTAACCCCAGATTTACCTTGATTGTGCAATGTTTACTGAAGACTAGGCTCATAGTGTCACACCATGAGAAATGTGGGGGTTGCTTTGCTGAGATGAGCAACCTCACCACCTTTTCTTGATGGTGGAAAAGGCCTAGTGTGCTCAGATCTTATTCTGCATGAATGCTGGCCATCTCCAGAATGTCTCGCCCAAGATGCCCACATTATTACTTTTTTTCAAGTAGTGAAACAAAACAAGATAAAGCTTAGGCATATGAGGTCTGGTGGAAGTTTGTGATTCAGTCCCTCGACCTGGTGGTGGCTCTCTCTTCTCTCTCCCCATGACATCGTCATCAGATACCCTTTTATTCTTGACTCAAGGTACTGTCCCCCCACACTGAGCTCTGATCGGGACATGGCCACGTACTCCTCATCAATCACATATCTCCTCACCTCAAAGGTTAAAGTTCAAACAAGGAGCAAAGCCTGAGGCAGGTGATATATACACAGCAAGGTCACAACCTCTTCAGCAGCTCTTCAGTTCTGGTTTCCTGACCCCAGGTTTGCTGGCAATATGGAACGGCAGCAGACGGACAATCTGCTCAAGTCTCATCCCAGTGGTACCTACCTCATCAGAGAGCGACCAGCAGAGGCCGAGCGCTTCGCCATCAGCATCAAGTGAGCCACAGCCCTGGGGCCCATGAGTAGCCCTCCTGAGCCAGTGATGGAGGGGATGGAGTGGGTGTTTTCTGATGTCCAGGCTAGAAAATCTTGGATGAGATGGTGGCAGATAATACGTGCTAACCCTCAGAGCTTCTCCTGTGTGCTGAATGCAGTCTGCAGCCTACACAAGACACAGCTCCATGACCATGAGGGTCAAGGATGGCACATTTTGAGAGACAGGTGTGCTGATGGGACACTGGAAGATTCTGTCAGGGACGTATTGGCAGCCTGTCCAGTGAGTCTTAGGTCGGATGTACCCATCATGTTGCTTTGTGGCACCTGAGGACTCTTTGAGAACTCCAGCAGTGGCCATGGCAGCCTTGTAGCTTGGCTACAGGTCTATGTTCTGGGCATCTTTCATCAGATTAAAACAAAACAAAAACCTGGCAGTTTGTTTTTCTCAGCACACACATGGACACAAGTTGCTAGGTGTTACAGGGTTAAAAATACATAGCCTATGGCCAACTCCATGTAATGAGTTGGAGTAATTCTAGGAGTGTCCAATGTCTTGTGTATGCCTGGCCCTTAGGACACCACTGTGGGGGTACTATTGATCTGGCTCAAGGCACATGTAAGTCCAAGGGGACGAAGGTAGGTGCCTGCAAAGGCCCCATGAGTGGGAGGCTGGCCAGCTGGTGGCTTGATGATTTATTAGTCAGTTTTTGCTTTAGCTGATTTCAGGGTATTGAACCAACTTTATATTCCTAGGATGTCTCCACTCCTCAGCCCTTGCCCAGGTACCCAGTCCTTGTTATATGTTCTGTTCCTGTACAGATATTTATGAGATAGGGAGATAAGTTCCTGTACCCACATTCATCAGGATACTGGCTCTCATTGTCTGTGTGATGTCTTTGACCTTGGTGCCTGACATGGGTTGGGATGGTTTTCAGGAGAGCTTCCCAAGGTTCTCTAGGTTGGGTACACTTGAACTAAAGAGGTGATGGGTGAGGTAGGTCAGTGGCAGTTGGCTCTGAGACCTGGTGGACTTGTGCTCTGTGCTTCTGGAGCTGCCTAGAGGATGTTAGAGACCGGGCAGAGTTAGGAGGGGTCTCCCAGTGTCTGGAGCCAGTGAGCCAACACCCCTGACTGGGGGCTACAGAAGCCTGGAGAGGGTGGTGGGAGGGGAGGGGAGGGGAGAGGAGAGGAGAAGAGTTGGTCATGGGCTTCAAGCATGCAGGAAGAGCAATTTCCAGGAAATCTGCCCAAATGGAGCGAGCCGGGACTGGCCTAGAGCGGCTGAAGAGGTGGTTCAGAGGTTTGGGTCAGGGTCTTTGCTGAGACAGATGTGGAATAAGGCTGGGATTAGGTGCCTGTGCAGTGACAGCTGGGCTGTGTGTCTGTCCAGGTTCAATGATGAGGTTAAGCACATCAAGGTAGTGGAAAAGGACCACTGGATCCACATCACTGAAGCCAAGAAGTTTGAGAGCCTCCTGGTACGTGTGCCTGTCACTCTAGCTGCACCAGTCCCTGGCCACAGAGGCCCAGTGGCTCTCCACTCACAACCATGCTGCTTCCTGATGGCCCATTCTTTCCAGTATGGGGCAAAAATTTAGGGAAGCTTGACAGGGAACCTGGGGACAGTTGGAGCAATGTTATACCTGAGTTGGGGCATTTCAAAGCCCTCCCTGGGTCACATGAGAGGCAGAAACCATGGCCCAGTGAGGCTTCCCACCCAACAGGGACAGCAAGCAACCTCAGCCGAGTCTCTTCACCTCTTTAGGGTCAGTCCCATCATAATGCAGTGGAAGGTATAGTGTTCCTTAAAGTGACATGAGACTGTTTCTGTCTCCTCCTGCCCTCTACCAACCCTCTTTTTGGTACTAATGTGGAGCCCATGGCCTCACACACATTAAGCAATTACCCTACCACTGGGCCCAGCCTCATCTCTAACCCCTTTTGTTTCTGGAGATAGGGTCTCACTATGTAGCACTGACTGGTCTGGAACTCACTATGTAGACCAGGCTGCCTGTGTCTTCCCAGTGCTGGGATTAAAGGCATGTTTCACCATACTTGGCCTCATGTTTCTTTTAGAAAAAATGCCCCCTCTACCCCACCCTCCTGGCAGGACATTGAAGTTTTCCTTCCCCCTCTGTGGCCATGGGAAAACACAAAGGAAGCAGAACGTGCCTAAAATCCCTTTCTGGGCCCAAAGCTAACATGCATGGTCAGGTGAGGCTCTAGGCGCCTCTTGGGGCAGCCAGGCACCACCCTTTGTGTGGCCATCATTCACCGTGGCATTCTGCCCTGCGGGTGCCCTCACTCCAGCATGGAAGGTCTTGCAGTCAGCAGCTTGACCTTCAACCTTAGCCTCCCTTCCAGAGCTTTGGTTGGGGTCTCTGAGTCACTGGCCTTCCTAGCTGGGCTTGGCTGGAGGGAGGGGCTCTCTGAGGAGGGAGGACTCCTGGGTCCCTGGCAGTTGGTGAGTGTGCGCCCCCTGCAGGAGCTGGTTGAGTACTACCAGTGCCACTCACTCAAGGAAAGCTTCAAGCAGTTGGACACTACGCTCAAGTTCCCCTACAAGTCTCGGGAGCGTGCTACCACCAGAGCCTCAAGCCGGTCCCCAGGTAATGTCTGTGCCCAGAGGTAACCCACTCAGGCCGCTTCCAGGGCCAAGATGCTCCCTGTCCACCTGCGTCAAGTTGTTGCTCCCTTCCCTGAGTGTGGACCAGGTCTGTCCCAGCTGTCATGGCGCTGACCTATGCTCCTTGGCATTTCATGTAGCAGATGGGGATACACTGCTACTCTGGCTCTTGACGCCCGTGCTTGGAACAGACAGACCATAGTAAGGAGAGTAGTGTAGGATCTGAGAACAGACCCCTCCCTGGGTGCCCTGGGGCCTTGGCTGTGAGCCAGCTATCTGCCTAAAGGTGGGGACTCCAAAGCAGAGCACGGGAGCAGCCTGGACCTTGAAACAGACCAGTGCATTTGGCTTTTAGCTCAGAGCCCTTTCCCCTGAGTTTCCATTCCACAGGGATCTGCAGAGCTGTGAGACCTTCCCTCCCCAACCCCAGGCGGGGCAGACCAGCAGAGCGTTACCAGCCTCTTTGACAGTTGGCCCCAAGGTCTTTTCAAGACATAGGTGTAAAGCAAGCGTTGGTGTAGCCCGCCGTGTGTATGCTAGGCCCTGCCCTCCCTGGCGTCCTCTGTGCTCCCTGCCTACTGCGTCCTGCCCTGTCTTATGCTTTCTCTTGCCTCTTTGCAGCTTCCTGTGCTTCCTACAACTTTTCTTTTCTCAGTCCTCAGGGCCTCAGCTTTGCCCCTCAGGGCCCCTCCGCTCCCTTCTGGTCAGGTACCTCTACTGTTGAGGGCCCAGCCTGATGGGTCCCCCTGGCTGTGCAGCCTGGTGCTGGGTGGGGGAGGGAGGCTGGGAATGAGGCCCAGGCTGCTGCCCACGAGGACACATTAGGCACAGCTCTTCCCTGGTCACCTTAACTTCTCAGCTGTCATTTCACGGCCATTGGGAGCTTTGCCTCTGGTTGTGGGAAATGTGGGCAGCAGGGACAGAGCTCTGTGACTGTAAAGAGCCATGGGAATGGGCTGGGTTCAAAGGAGGGGGCGTTAGTCAGCTCTGGTATGACATGCTTTCTGCTGCCAGAGCCAAAGCCCTTCTGTGTGTGACTCCCTTCACTCACTGCCATTGTTATGTGTCCCTCAGGACTCTGGGTTCTGGGCTGAACCAGTTCAGTGGGTTTCTAGTCTAGTTTGAAGGTCTGGGATGGGGATATCACAGGCCATAGTAGTCAAGGCATGGATGCCTGCTCTGTTCACCAATGGCATGCTTGTTGCCTGTGACAGCTGATGGTAGCTCCGACCTTCTTCCAGTGCATGTATGGGTGTGTGAGATACCCAAACTCACCAAGGTGGGAAGGGTTCTGAGCTGGCGACTAGTGTGTCCCTTCAGAGACCTTCTCTAGCTGCGGCACAAAGCCAGACTGTAGGTACAGGGAAGAGATGCAGCTCAGCCCCTGGCTGGGGAGCCCCTGCAGCTGTGTGATGTCTAACCCCATCTTCCCCAACAGTGTTCACACCACGGGTCGTTGGCACAGCTGTGGCCAGGTACAACTTTGCCGCCAGAGACATGCGGGAGCTGTCGCTGCGGGAAGGTGATGTGGTAAAGATCTACAGCCGGATCGGTGGAGACCAGGGCTGGTGGAAAGGGGAGACAAATGGACGGGTGAGTAACTTGCCTGGCTTGAGGACTTCGCACAGAGGCCCAGGGCTGGCTTTGACAAGCTATTCTCCGGCCTCGACTCTGCTCAGCATTGTTCGAGACACACAGTGTCTGAGCTCCCCCTGAGGTCAGGAGGGTGAGGGTGAGGACTGAGAATCCAGACGTTCATTATGATCCTAGCTGCACTGGTCAGGTTGCCATCTTGGCCCAGTTTTTGTGTGCTATGGTCATGCGTCTTCTATACTTTTAATATTAGAGAGTAATTGCCCAAATGACATTTCTTTACTCCTTAATATTTCCTGAGGTCAAGACTTTCCCCTTTTGACATGATACAGTTTTCTGATCTGTAGTCAAACTTTCTAATTTTACCAATTTTCTCAACTATGTTTCTCCTAGCTGTTGTTTACCAGATACATGGACTGCTGACCATGACCATGGACTGCTGACCATGACCATCATCCTAATTGGAATGTTACCTAGTTTCTCTCTGTTATATGTGACTTGTAACATTTTTTGAAAAGGGGACAGTTATTTTTATCCCATTTTAAGTTATTATATCTTTTGATTCTAGGGTAGCTTCCCCCCCCATCTCCTTTCCTTCTTTCTTTTTTGTTTATTGTTTAGTTTTGTTCTAATTTTGAAGATAGGGTCTTACTGAGAAGGCCTGGCTGGCCTTCATAGACATGGATCACCATACCCAGCTTCTAGCCTGGGACCTCTTTGATTTCTGACTCCTGTTCTCTGGAAGAAATGTCTGCCCCCTCACCAGTTTTTAAAAGCATTTGGGGTGGTTCTTTCCATCCTGGCCCAAGGCTCCTGTCTGCTGTCTGTGTTTTCTTTTGATTTTCCTCACTGTTACAGCTGAGGGCCAGGCTATGTGTCATGGAAAGATGTGATTTCCTCAGTAGGGTCTGACATTTTTCTCATTGGTAGATTAGAAACTAGGTCCAGGCTCTTAGTCTCTCCTTGGTGAGGCCTGGTTGAGGTCTTCGGCCTTTAGGGGGGTTTTCATCTTCCTAAGCCTCTCCTGTCCCTGCCCTGATAAACACCCCCTTTGCCATGTACACACACATGCAAACACACATGGCCCTGCTGTCTCTTTCAGATCGGCTGGTTTCCATCGACATACGTGGAAGAGGAGGGTGTCCAGTGAGCATGAGACCCGGACAGGACTTACGGATGTTCTTGAGAGTCTCCCCAGCTCTGAAGTCCACCTCTGGCTTCTCCATGGCTCTGGGAACTGCCTGCCAAGCCTTCAGCTGTTATGGCCCACAGGGATGGGGAAGGTGTTCCACAATCATCTGCCCTGGGTGGCCTGCCCCTGGGTACATTCCTTGTACATAGAGGAAACCTGTGCTGGCCACACCCAGAGCACCAAGGAGAAGGAGCTCAGGCAATGTGGCCAGGTGGGGATGGATGACAGCCAAGGTCAGAAGCCACCACCCACCCCTCTGGTTTAGATGTTCAGGAGCCCAGAACTCAACTCATGGTGTGCCAGGGAGGGCTGGGGCCTGCAGAGGGAGCCCCTCCCAGCCCCGTCTGCTTGGCCCTGCCCTGAGCTGCCTGTCTTTTCTGCTGCTCTCTACAGTAGGTGTCTTGGGAGGCAGGCAGGACCAGACCCTGCACTAGGCACATCTGGGGTGCAGGATCAGATTGTGCATGGGGGCCATTGGGTCATGCTGGCTCTGCATCTTCCCCTGTCTCTTCCCAACACATCAGGGTCCTGCTGAGTGCTAACTGGGCAGGCCCCTCTCTCGGGAGGGGCTTTGGAACGATGACATTGCTGACCCACCCCAGCTCACCCTCAGTCAGTGGTACTTGCTTGTTGAATCCTCTTTCCCGAGATCTTCCCTGCCCTGCTGCCAGGGGACATCTGTGAACCCCAAAGGGCAGGGGAGAGAACCAGGTCTGTCCCCATAGCCTCTTTTCTCTCCTGGAGGCACTCTTGAGTCTTCTGCATTCCAAACCATGGTTCCCAGGAGTTTGCTGGCCTTTGCACTAGATGTTGGTTCTAGCCCTCAACAAGTGTCCCCACAAAAATTCCTGCAGCTCACACTTTGGGCCTGTGGCCAACCCAAAATAAGTGCTCTTGGGGGTGTCCTCACCCCTTCATCCCCCCTCTCCTGGTGCTTCCTGGCCTTTGACCTCTGCCTTGGCCAGCCCCTATTTTCTCCCTTCCCATAATTCTGTGTAAATATTTATGTGAAGACACAGACTTCTTGGATCCTTCTTCCCTCCATCTAGCTGCCTAGTCCTGGGTGAGGAGGGAACCAAGTTTAGGGTTTGAGAGTGGAGCTGGGCACCACCTTGCACCTGGGTATATTTTCCAAAGTTGGCATCGTGTCCTTCAGCTTGGTGCCCACATACAACTTGCTGGGATGTGAGGGGAGGCAAGGAGGAATTCAGAAGTCAGGGAGCAACAGGAAGCAAGATACCCTGGAAAGGCTCAAGTTGTGGGAGTGAGGAGTTGGCTTGGAGGGAGCTGGGGGGGGGGTTGCAGGTCACTTTGCACAGCTCCTCGGCCCAGCCTGTCCAGTGCCAGTACGTGCTGTGCGGAAGACTCTGCCAGCCCCTTCCATATGAATGCCCTCAGAACAGCCTTGTGCTTTAGTTTGTTCTGGTTTTTGTTTGTTATTATTTTGTCTTATTATGTTTTGTTTGGACTGTTTTGTGTTGGGGGGGCGAAAGCTGTAATTATTTCATCTAAATCTCCCATTATATATCTGTGAATAAGAGAGTCTATAATAGCAAGATGATGTATATTTTAGTTTTTCATGGTGTAAGTCATGATAATGAAGAACACTGAGAAAGAATAATCTAGAGCCCCTGTTTTGTGAATGTTTTGTGTTTGTTTTGACGTTTGTATTTGTTTTTTGTTGTTTTTGCGCCACACTGAGCAGGGTGCTGGGAAGGCTGGGCAAGCCTGTACACAGGCACCACTGTGGGAGACTGGACACCATCTGAGGGCTGAGGACTGGGGTCCTGAGATCAGCTGTGAACATTTGCAGTGCAATGCATGCAAGTCAGGGATGAGGGGGTCCCGCAGCCAGCAGCACCCCCAATGGAATAATTGTACATTTGCCAATGGGTTTTCCTTCCCAGACTACGGTTTTTACTACAAATAAACCTACGTTCTATTCTGCAGTGTGGTTTAACCTTTTGTGCCTGGGAGGGAGTAGCTGGCGTCCTAAATTCAGGAGGGTTTGTTTTACCCCAAACCTGGCTATGAGGTGGTCACCTCTACCTGGCTGGTGCAGCATTCAGCAGAGGCCACCAGGTCGCCTTAGAGTAAGAGCCTCAGTCTTCAGAGATAAAAACAGCCTTTTCTCTCTAGAATGAGTCCTGGTCACTAAATAATCAAGTGTTCTTGTCTTCATCACCTATTGGAAAAGCAGTCCATGCCTTAGGATCCCAGGCTTCACTCGCATTCCCATACTTAGCCTGACTTTCCTCTTCTTGGCTTCCTCGACACCCAGTGTGGCTCCTGATGGTGGAACTGTGGACAGAAGCAGAGGCCTCTGTCAGCTCTGTAGCCAGCACCTTGTTGCAGGGCCACTCATGGCCACTGAGATGTTTGAAAGTGCACAGAATGAGGTAGGCAGATGTTCACCTGGAAAACGTGGTGTCCTGTTACCAAGGAGATGGATCAAAGCCACCAGGGTGGGCAACCAGTTGTCCTTGACATAGGTGCACCTTGTGGGTCCCGGTGAATGTTAACATGAGACTAGGAGGTGCTTGGCTAGTGTAGGTTCTTGGTACAAATGTGGCCTGTGGCTACAGAGAGTGGGGAGGCCCACACTACTCCATCTCAGCCCTAGTACTCTGTGTGTCAAGGACTATGATCATGCATCCTTCCCACAAGCTCAGCCCAGAGACGGGTGAACATGAAGATTTATGTGCATCTCATCTTTATCCAGTTCACACAGTGTGGTGGTCACCTTGTTTGTGTGCAGACCCTCATCCTGACAGGTCTCTCCCACAGTTGGGTGTTAGCAATGTTCTCACCGGCCTGTGATGGCTTCAGCCCCTGCAGTCTTCTGTCAGAAGCCATTGGGAAGTAGAGGGTAGGAGGACCATGGGGCTTCAGCCACCCATCAGCCAGCACCTGCTGATCATGTCCAGCCTTCCCACCCTCTCCTCTTCTGCCATGGTGGCCTAAGTCCCCACCACGTGAGCAGCAGGCAGAGGAAACAGATCCCTCCACCTTGCAGCCATTTCTGGGATATTCTTGCATTCTAGGCTGTGTAGAGTCCTGGTTCCCAGTGAGCTCTGCACCTTTCTTCCCTCACATAATCTCCATCACCTCTACTTTGAGAAAATTGTAAGACTGAGAATGTGGATACAGAAGCCCATGTCCTTGTGGTCCCAGACATTAAGGCCAAGGCTATCAGGTGTTTTTTCTGAAGACTTCCTCCTTGGCTTGCAGTGGAATCTTCTTGCTATGGTCCTTGGTGGACTTTCCTTGGCACATGTTTCTTCTTTTCTCATGAAGACCCTAGCCTTGTTGGATTAGGATCTTGCTAACTTTGCCTCTTTATAAGACCCATCTCTGGCTGTCCCTGGGAACTGGAGCTCATGAGTTTCAATTGTGCAGTTCATCATTAGCCCTATCCACATCACAGCAATAGCATACACATCTTCTGGTTGCCTGTAGGAGAAAATACAGTCATGACCTGGTGGCCAGCCCACTTGGCTTACCGAGCTTCTTAGTAAGAAGCATAGCACATCATGCTCCTGAAGTCAGAACGCTAAGTCTTGCAGTCTTAGTGTGAGCTAGCTGGTAGCTGGCCTTTGGATAAGTCCACACTCTCCACATCTCTTTTCATGTGCTTATTCACATAGAGACACTGGTGGTGTAAGCATTTCAGTATCCAATCTGAGGTAATGTGCAAACCAATCACAGTTGATAGGATTCTATTATATCAGTGGTTGCTCACATGTAGCAGACACTGTTCTCTGGAACTGCTTCAGGGTAGTTAATCTCTGGGCCCTTTACCGACCCACAGCCTTGCTATCTTGACAGTTACCCACTGTCCTTTCACTGGGTGACATGTCCTCCAGGCTGGCAGAGCCTCACTTCCATTTCCTGCTTTTATATCAGTTGACATAAGCTACAGCTGCTCTTGAAGAAAGAACTTCAGTTGAGAAAATTCCCTCACCGGACTTGACTTGCCTGTGGGAAAATCTGTGCTACGTTTTCTTGATTGATGATTAGTGTTGGAATGGCCCAGCTCACTATGGGTGGTAGTCCTGAATGCTGTAAGAAGACAGGCTGAGCAAGCCATTTAGCAGCATCCCTCCATGGCCTCTGCGTTAGTTTCTGCCCTTCTATGAGTTCCTGCTGAGACTTCTTCCCTCAGTGAGGGACTGTGCTGTGGAAGCATAAGCCTAAATAAACGCTTTCCTTTCCAAGCTGGGTATGTCAGTGTTTTATCACAGCAATAGAAGTCCTAACTAACACACTCCCATTCTATCAAGCCTCCATTGCAACTCCGAAGAAGCTCCATGAGTTTTTAGACCGTACTGGGAATGTAGCCTTCTGTCTAACCCCTCAGCTTGTGTGCTCACAAAGGGCACTTTACTTACATCCATGGGCTAGAGTGAAGATTGTGGCCTGAGGTGGGCAGCTGGGAGTCACAAATAAGGTGAGTGCTGAGACCACCTAGAAATGCTGCCCCTTGAGCTGAGTTGGAAGTGATAGGGGTGGAAGCTGCCCAGGAATGAACCATGCAGAGTGGAACAGGCCAGGGGGGCTGTTTACTGCCCTGCAGCAGGCTTGCTAGGGTCTATCCTGGCCCTCTTGTTCTGTATGAGTCTATGATACTTACCCTTTCTAGGCCAGCTGGAGGTCCCTGGCTCCTGATTCTTGCTGAAGGACTTGTGTTTGTATTAAAGAGGTCTCACTGGCCAGTTCTAAAGGTACTGGTGAGCACTCAACACATTCTAGCCCTAGGACCATGAGGCCATGGCAGAAGGCCAGAGGAAAATGTCCTGTCATGGCTCTTTCTTTTCCCCTTCTTCTTCCTCAAGATGGGATACGACTTTCCATAGGAATAAAGATTTCTTCTTTGGGGCTGGAGAGATGGCTCAGAGGGTAGGAGCACTGGCTGCTCTTGCAGAGGTCTGAGTTCAATTCCTGGCAACCACATGGTGGCTCAACCATCTGTAATGAGATCTGGCACCCTCTTATGGCATACAGGCATACATGCAGTGTGGAACATTGTATACATAGTGAAATCTTTTTTAAAAAATGTATTCTTTAAAACCTGTTGCTTGTGTATAATTGGATATTAGTATATACAGAATCAAGATGTGAATAGGTACATTTTGATCAATTAGATCTCAGTAAAGCCAAAGGCTATAAAGTTACAATGTAGAATATCATTGTGTATAACACATGTGCATCCCACCCCCAGGTTACCTTGTGAGCCTGGAGAGATGGTGGGTGAGAGCCTTGCTGCTCTTCCAAAGGACCTGAGTTTGGTTCTGAGCACCTGTCAGGTGGCTCATGAAAGCCTCTAACTCCCATTCCAGGGGATCTGGTGCCCTCTTCTGTCCTCTATTGGCACTGCACTCAGACTCATACACATACACAGACATAATTACAAATTTAAAAGTAGCAAAATCCAGGAAATTTATCTTGTGCTGGGCCATAAAATGAATTCTACATGTTTGAATCATAACCTGGTTTTTCTTCCTGCTATTAAATTAGAAATTAGCAATAAAACTCACATGATAAATCTCCATATGTTTGCAAACCCAAAAGCACTTTTAAATAGTAATCTGGAAAGAAATTGTACATGGGAATTATGAAGCATTTCAAATTCTTCTATGAATTTTGCGATCACATGATAAAAATACCCCCTATTGGGAGTCACTGGGTAAGATTGCTACAGGGCTCTGGACAGGAACTTGCAGACTTTGATGCTATATGCACCATGGCTTTCCTTTCCCACCCTGGCATTCTCCCAAGGTAGAGCAAGTATTTTGTTCCTCAAACAAAAGTTTTAGTTGTGGGCCAGTGAGATGACTCAGTGACATTTCCCACAAAGCCTGAAAACCTGTGTTCAATCTCCGGGAGCCACACAGCAGAAGACCAACTCCTGAAAGTTGTTCTCTGGGTCCACATGTGTGCCATGGTGCACGTGCCCGTTCATGCCTGAGCACATGTGCATGCACACACACAAATATATATATAGTGTGTATATATACACATATATATATTAGTCTTTATTAAGTATGGGACCATCTTCTGAGCCTAGCAGCTACCTTCTGGAGTTTAGCTGTGCCCTCTTGCAAAAGACCGTCACAGAGGGGCAGGGACTGAGTAGCCCTTCCATACTGCCAATTGTGTGCAGTTCTGCCCTAATCCTGTGTGCTCTTGGGGATGGGGGCCAGAAAGACTAGGGGAAGAGGAGGTCCATGTATGTGGCTATGGGAAAGCCCTCATGCCTACTGGGTAAAGACTTTGGGAGGAGCACCCACACTCTGGTAAGGAAGCCCAGTAAACTCACTGGTTCCTGATGGTGAGCCTTGGTAGCTTTGTACCTGGGTTTAGCATTGGGACTTCAGGGTGACGATATTAGTGTTTCCCCAGGAAAGGAATTTTAGCAACAGATTTATTCACTGCAGACAAGTGACAGGACTCTGAAGTGGCGCTGGTTGTAATGGTTGTGTCTCACTGAGACTAGCTCTGTTTCAGAGCACCCAAGTGGCAGTTGGACCAAGCCCCTCCAAGGCAAGATCTGTCCGCTACTCTAAAAATCTCAACCTCCTACTCATCTCTCACAACTCGGTGTGTTCATTTTCCTTCATGATTCCTTGTGTCCTGGTAAATCAAACTCATTTACATGCAGGAGCTCTGTGGGGCAGTACTCATCGGGGTCCCTTCTGATACGATCCCACATTTCACATGTTCTCCAGATGGGGGGATGTGATGAGAAGAACCCTTCCCCTTCAAGTCCATACGAAGGCCAGTCTGGGCAGTTGGGATTATGATTTGCTTGAGAAGAACCACAGACAACCCAGCAGACAAGAACAACATTACTTCTGCCCAAGGTAGCAACCTAGGGCTTGGTCTGGACTTCATGGTGCAGGGCATTGTCTCTTTCTATTGTTTGGTTCTCAGTGTGGCCGCCTGTTATTACCTTGATGGGATTTAGAGTCACTTAAGAGACAAACCTCTGGCATGTCTGGAAGGGAGTGTCTGGACTGGGTTAGTTGAGATGGTAGTAGCTGCCTTGAATGTGGGCAGCACCATTCCCTCCTGGGATCCTACACTGAGGAAGTGAGCAGAGTGCTGACATTCATCTCTCAGCTTCCGGACTGGATGCCATGTGGCCAGCTCCTTCATGCTGCTCTGCCTTCTCACCATGTGAACTGTGACCTCAAACCATTGCTAAAACAAACTCTTCCTTTATTGCTGTCTCAAGTATTCTGCTATAGCATTGAAAAGAAGAGCACAGAAAGAATATGCCTTTCTTTAGGGATACTTTCTGGACGTTTCACCCAACACCTTCCATAGTCTGTAACTTGGTCATCTAGGGAGGCTGTGTGTTTGTTCTGGGTCTTGTTACCATAGAAGAGGAGAGAATGAATGAGATGGAGGACATGAGCAGCAGACCTGCCACAAAGACCAGGTGGCCTCACTGGGTCCACAGAACAATGGGGAACAGACTCACAGTCATGTCTTGAGACCTCCTTAGCTCTGTAAGTACTTATGGCTTGTTGGGCTGATTCTCCGAGATCCAGCCTGCTTCATATCAGAAAGCTGTGCTGTTTGTTTCAGTGGCCTTGGCTACCTGTCACCATGCTCCTTAGTGACTGGCTTTTGATTCAAACCAGGGAGAAATGAGATGGGTTTGATGTTGTTTTGTTTTTCTGTTTTTTTTTCCCCCCAGCTGTTCTTGTTGGAAGGCTAGGCTTTAACTTGAGTAGAGCCCGTGAGTGCCTTTTGAGCCCGAGGTATTATGGAAGAAGTAAGCCTGGTGGTCGTTTCTTAGCCCTCGGTTCTTCTCCAGCATGTCTGAGTGTGCATATCCAATTTTCTTCACTCCCTTGATGAATTTATTCGCTAGAAAAGCCAAAAATCAATGCCATCCCAGGGTTGAGACGGATGACAAAGACATGTGAACCAGAGGGGTGACAAGCCTCCAGCTCTGCTCAGTCAACCTTTGTGGGGAGTTTTAACCACTATGGAAGACTTCAGTCAAGTACCACACCTAAATATGGGCACAAGACTTGGTACCACGTGGCACTGAATGCAGATGTGTGGAAAGAGCTCGCCAGGCAGGTGTCAACAGGCATTGTACTGTATAACCAGGCAGGCACTCTGGCTGTGCCTCAAGACAAAGCATTCTATATCGACAGAAGAAATGGCTCAGGCCAGCCCACAGAGCTGTGTCCTCAGCATCCACAGTCAGCGATGGCCTGCACTTCCCACTCTGGCTTGAAATTGGCTGTGGTGGGAGGATTCACTCTGTGGGAATCACATCACCTGAAGCAGGCAGCAGCCCTCATCTCCCACCAGATTCAGAAGCTCATTACTAAATGTGAACAAAGGCTGAGAGAACAATGATAACCCAGGACTGTCGTACATGCCACACCATAGCCTGGAATGTGTGTACAGTGTATCAGATGGAATTACAACAGACTGGACAAGTCTCCGGTGGTCTGAGGGATGTTTTACTCTTCTCTCCCTCTCACTGGTAGAACTGAGGGCAATGATCAGGGAGAGGGCTCCCTGCTCCTTACTACAAGGTCCCTGCTTTTTTCCTTTCTCTTCCTGTTGGCCTTTTTCTCTGTTTTGCTTGGTGAACAGGGCTTCCTTGAGATGGTGTCTGGTCTGTGGTGTCTGCAGGGCTCTATGAGGGCCCAGGCTGACAGTCCTATGGAAGGTCAGCCCTGCCTACCCATGATGCCATTCTGGGCCAGGGTTTAGCTCTCTCTGGATGTAGAAGTCACAAACAACTACCAGGGCGCAGTATTTCCTGCCAAGAATCCTCTTCAGAAAGAGCTGAGCCCTGGGGTGACTAACCTTGGTGCTTCTGGCCTTTTCTAGGAACCCTGGGACATTTGAACCTAGCAGGGCATGAGTTTTACAATGTTAGCCAGTGTTCTTTCCCCCCTGTGAAGTACAATTTCCTGGATGCCTGGGTCCCCAAGGGATGTTCTTCAGAGGCCCAGAGTACCTGTTGAGAAAGCAGCCCCAGAATCCTGAAAAGATGATGAGAAGGCAAAGCTCCCCAGGCTAGTTGAAAATGTAAAAGGACAAAATGATGGGCGACTGTGTTAGGGTTACTATTGCTGTGATGTAGCAGTGTGACCAGAGAAACTTGGAGAGGGAGGGGTTTGTTTAGCTTATTCTCACATCATAATTAATCATCAAAGGACCCTGGAGGCAGGAGCTGATACAGAAGCCATGGAGGGGTGCTGCTTGCTGACTTACTCCTCATGGCTTGCTCAGTCTGCTTTCTTATAGAACCCAAGGCCACCAACAAGTCCACATATGTGGCCCCACCCATAATAGGCTGGACCCTCCTCCATCAATCACTAATTAAGAAATGTTCTGTGGGGCGTGGCAGTATATGCCTTTTAATCTAACACTTGGGAGGCTGAGGCAGGTAGATCTCTGAGCTCCAGGACAGCCAGATCTGTTACATAGAGAAACCTTGACACCCTCCCCCCAAAAAAAAGTGTAGTAAGAAGTTTCTCTATCACACACACACACAAAAAAATGTTGTAAGAAGTTTTTCTATTGCACCTGGCCGGTTCTGCAGCAATGTAGTCCTAAAGAAATGCACAAAGGCTTATATTAATTACAAGCTGTTTGGTTCATGACTCAGGCTTGTTTCTTGCTAACTCTATTTATATTTGGCCACGTGACTTGGTACTTTTTTGCTCAGGGCAGCATCTCATCCCGCTTCCTCTGAGTCTTCTTCTCTCTGCTGTTCTGCTTCCCAGAATTCTCTTAGTCTGGCTGCCCCTCCTCTACTTCCTGTCTAGCTACTTGACCAATCAGCATTTTATTAAACCAATAGGAGCAACAAATATTTACCATGTGCAAGAGCAGTATTCCGTAGCAAAAGAGAAAGGAGGCAAAGAAAGAAAAACAGAAGGGAGGGAGAAAGTAAAAGAAAGTCCTACAGGCTGACTACAGCCTGATCTTACAGAAGGATTTTTTCAACTGAAGCTCTCTCTTCTCTGGTGATTCTAGCTTGTGTCAGGTTGACATAAAACCAGCTAGTGCAGGACTCTGGTCAACTGGACTAAATATGCTCCCATCTAAGTGTGTCCAGTACACATGGGAGGGGCAGGGCAGCCTCTGTTAGTTCGCAAAGAAAGCCTGGATAAATGGCCTGTTAACATCAAAGTGGACTGGCAGCCAGTCTCTCTCAGCATCTAGTCCCTGTTATCCTGATGCTGGCTCCTCTCTGCACATCCTCCACTCCTGCTCTCTACCCTGAACCTCTCCCTGAGCTTGGCTTTCTTGCCCCCAGCTTCCCTTTCCTATGTAACTCAGCCATTTGGCCATTGCCGTCTTGGTCCCTTTGACCTCTTGATTTTCTTCCCCTCCTGCCCCCCCTCTTCCTCTCTCACCCCCCCTCCCATCTCCTTTCATAGCCTGGTCTATTCTGCTGGCCACGTTCAGTCTGGACTCTCCCAGATGCCTCTGGCTGTGCTTCCTCTCATACCATCCCTAGGAGCAATCATGTTCTCAATCTCATTCAGCCACTGTATCCCAGCTTTTAAAGGGAAGTTTGGGAATTTGTCTGTTTGCAACGAATCTTCAAGATACACAGGAAGATGCAAAGCCCAGCGTGAGTCTCAGTAGGAGCAGCTCCTGTCCAGTTGTGTGTCCTGAGAAGCCACTGTGAGCACTCTGGAGGGTTTAGATGAGCATCCAAAGGGTCTGGGTAGTGCTTGTGAGGTTGCAGTCCCTGCTGAGACCTCATTTTACCTCTAGCTGTTCTTTTTTCCTCCTTTTCTCTAAACTCTCAGCAAAGGAAGGGTCTTGCCCAGGGCCTGAGGCTAGCCCTCAGCCAACCCACCACCTCTAGAGCATGGGGCATATCAGCGTCTATCAGGATCTAGCATGGTGCCAGAAGCCATTTGTGAAGTTAGTCCAGTACTTAGGCTCATCCACAGAGAGGGACTATCTCTCTACCATGTTTATTTCACAAATTGCCAACAAACCATGGGTCCTCTGCGAGATGGAGTGCTCACACCCACTGTGCCCCGCAACTGCTCATTCTCCACATGCTATGTCCCCCTCTCTCCCTCCCTCCCTCCCTCCCTCCCTCCGTCTATGTTTTAGGTCCTCTCATGACCAGGTCCAGTCTGCTTGCCATGTTCAATCTACTTCTTTCTGTCACTGTTCTGGTCTCTTCCAGAGCCACATGTGGAGCTTGGCAGGAGACCCTCCCTCAACGCCTTTCTGCTAGGGGACTTGTACCCAGGTAGGGGTGGCCTGCAACCCTTCTGCTCTGGAAAGCTGATTAGCAATGGGAGCCCAGCTGGGTTAGAAGGAAAGGTCTCTCTCCAGGTCTTGAGGGCAGGGGAAGCCAGTTTATAATAACTCTGAGTTTGTGTAACTTGGAAGGGTCATGGCCTGGAGATAATCCCCACCCCAGAGGATGGGATCAACGGGACTCCTGCTTATACTTTGGTCTCTCTCATAGCGTGCTAGTGTGAGATCCAATGGAAACTCCAGTTCCCCAAAACTTCAAAATGGAGTTCAAATGTCCAGAAATGAGCTCAAGCTGGAACATAGGAGGATTTCTGGTGGATAAAGTCAGCTTTCCTCAGGAACTTGTGAAGCTGCTACCCACTTACCCAAAGGAGTCATCTCCCTTATGTTACATTATGATACAGTGTAAACCGGTGTGGCAGGGGATGGTGATGGATGGAGGCCCCAAGCCCCATGTGGGCGCTGGGAGACACTTAGACTGTGTCCATATGCAAAGACTTGATTATTATGGGGAGAGAGAAAAGAGATAGATGGAGAGAGAGAGAGAGGAGAAGAGAGGGAGGGGGTTGAGGAGCAGAGGAGGTACTCCTTCCTATTCACTTGCTACCCGCTTTAAAGCTCCCCATCAGCCCAGAGGCCCCCCTTCTCCCAGATGCCCGTTCTTATTATCTCTTGCGAGATTTTTTTCCCTTTTTCTTCTCTCTATTTTCCCTGAGAGACAGCTTTGGAATAAACCGTTTTCTTTTCTACCCATGGAGTTGCCATTTTGTTTTATGGTGCCCCTTGCATATACCAGGGGAGTCAAAATACTCAGAGAAATATCCAAGACTGCTGTGAAACTGACAGCCTGGTGTGTGTGTGTGTAAGGAGAAATGAGATATAGGGGTGGGGTGGAGTGGGATAGGGCAGCAGTGGGCCACAGTCCTGCCTGGGTTGTGGAGGAGCAGGAGAGCAGCCTATATCCATACAAGTGTCCTCAGGACTCTGTCCTGAGTCCCTGAATGTGAGCTGTACCCTCCAGCACTCAGGGACACAGCCTCCCACCTCTCCTTGACCTGACCAGGGTGGCATGCTGGGGTCAACAACTCCTACAGGGCTGACCAGCCACCAGGCGCAGCCTTCAGCCACCACCCCTATCCAAAGTCCAGGAAACTATGCTGCCCTCCTGCCCCAGGACAGCTTTGAAACTGCCAGTGTCCAGCTCAGAGGGTGAGCCTGGCCCAGCCACTGCCCCAGGGGCTGTATTGACCAGGTAGGTGTCCCTCCCTCACACACCACTGAGACTGGAGTTCAGAAAAAAAGACTAGGGCCATGTCCCTGCTTCCTTCCACTCAGCCCGTTACCCTATCTAGTGAGCACAGCTTAAGCTCAGTTTGTTGGGACAGGCTACATCTAGAGGGATTAGCTAACTCTCTTCTGTGTCTCAGGACCTCAGAGTTTTCCAGAGAAGCCCCAAGTTGGTGGGACCAGGAACCAACCAGCCCTCAAGGCAACAGAAGGTAGTCAGAGTCCCTGTCACCTCCTCTGAAATGTCCCACGTCAGCCAGCTGCAAAGCAGTCCAGTCAGCCATGTTCCCCGGCTCGCCAGCAGCTCCTCCTTCCATTTTTGCTTCCTATTTCCCAAGCCTCTCTATGCCAGGCCTGAATCTTGGGTATTTCTGGATACCCAGCAGCTACTTTGTATGCAGTAGGTGCTTAATAAATGTACATGAGAGGCAAGCTGGCAGCAAGGCAGATAGCTGGACAGTTCCATGTGAATAAGAGTTTAAGTATCCAGTGAATTCCAGCACCCAGTACCCATGTCCCTCCCTGGTTGGGCACTGCAATGTGGTGAGTAGGGCTGCACACAAAATCTCTACCTCAGCTGGGCAGGGGGGGTCATCTGGTACCAGCACCTCCTTTGATTCTTTGGACATCCAGAGGTTTTGGAACGTACTGATTCTTCCTGGATTCACTCGGGGCATCTATTTCTGTCTGGAATGGCCACAATGTGGATCAGGCAGGCTGTGAGCAGCTGAGTCTTGAGTCTTTCCATTGCCTGTGTCGACTCAGGTATTCTAGGCAGTCAGAGGGAGGTAGGAATCTGAAGCAGGGAGAGACCTGGAGAAGGGAATGTGGGGGCAGCCCCTGAGATGTCCGATGTCCGCCCAGACTCCTTGCTGGCTTCCTCCAACAGTGAACTTTCTGTCCCGTCCCAGGAGTGAGCTAGCTGGGGTTAGAGACACATACTTGTGCCAAGATGACCTCACCAGGGCCTCAGTCCGAGGAAGGCTGGTCTACCCAGGCAGCCAGCTGGTTCAGGGGATGGGGAGCCAGGGTAGGCAAGCATGGGAAGACAGAATGCCTGGGGTCCCCACAGCAATATGGAGACCCCTGAGGTAGCGATGAGGAAGAAGACATGAGAGGAAGAGTTCACCCAGAGAGCTAGGCTCAGGTTTCACACCCCTGCTCTGCTGGCGAGCCAGGGAACAGCCCACTTGGCAACTGCCCCAGCTGGGCTGGCCAGGAAGCTTGGGTAGTGGGAGGTGCATTCCTGCCCCAGTTGTAGGCGGGGACATTGGGCCAACAGCAAGAAGAGTGGGTGGCCTGCTCAGCTAGACCCAGGTGCAGCTTGGGAAAGAAGGGAGGGGCAGTGCCCTGCAGCCCCTCATGAGAGGGTTGGAACTGGCTGCTGGCTATGTGGGACCTCCCTCTGCCTCTGGCTGAAGGGACCATAGAGTAGGTGGGAAGACCACGGATAACTGTAGGGATGCCGGAGGGGGTTCCCTCATGGGAGGGTTCCACAGAGTGCCTTCCCTGCTTAGGCCTCCTTCTGCCCTGTTGCAGCCTTCAGAGAGGGCCCTGTGTCTGAGACCTCAGGCCTAACCTCCTTGGGAAGTGGAGGGAGGGAGCCGCAGGGACCGGGGGCAGGTTAAAGTAACAGCTGTTCCAAAGGAGGAACAGGCTGGGGGCCTCGCTGCCCCAATCCCCACCCCTGCCGTGACTGGCTGGGCTGCCAGGGAAGGGGCACGTGGCAGCTCCTCAGGGTACAGTCTGGAGAGCAAGGAGGCGCCTCTAGCAGGTGTGTGGTGCCTGGTGTGGTGTCCTAATGTGGAGGCACTGCCTGGCCTTGCAGAACCTCTACTGAGTACATATCATGCTGACTTTTCCCTTGCTAGGACCTTCTCAGGAGCTTCTGGAAAACTAGAAACATTCAAAGACTAAGGTACGTATAGACTTCTGCCAAGGGGAATGCCTTCCCATCTCATCCATGGACGCCACAGAGGCTGGCAGCTGTCACTGTAGGAATGGGGTTCGCCTGAGAGACTGTAAGGCCAAGGACAGCTCAGATGCCTGCAAATCCAACCATTCCCCACACCCAAGGTCTCTCAGCATAGACTCCTGGGCCCTACCTAGGAAGGGGTGCTGAGGTGGGTGGCTTGGCTCTGAACCACTCTGTCTCCTGCTGTGTCCAGTGAGGGCTTGAGAGTGCTCACAGGTGGGATATGGTGCGGCAGTGTGTTCCAACATCCCCCCCATCCCTGCGGCGGCGGGGGGGGGGGGGGGGGTGGTTATCAGGGAAACATTTGGCTTACCCCGGGGCAGCCAAACAGAGGCCTGTGACCTTGGGCACCCTAGAAAGCCTTTCATTGCCTCAGTTTCTTCCCCTGAACAAAAGAATTGTGGGTCTAAGATTATTCTGTGTGAGGGAGTGAATACACCGAGTCTGCCACCCACTTCCTATGATGGAAGTGACTTTCTCAGTTAACCAGCCACTTGGTAACTGTCACCAATACTAAGGAAGCTGGCTCCACTCACCCCAGCGCTCTGGGTCAAAGCCTGCTGATCCCAGGAAAGAGTATGAGAAACCCTTGAAGACATCCTTCCTTCCCTATGCTGGGCAGGGATCCACTCCCAGGAGATACCCTGGGTACCACTATTCCTTGTATACACTATTCCTTGTATTATTCCATTGTGGTGGATAGGGAGGTGGAGATGTGGCTTCCTGAAGGAGGGGCTCTTGGTGAGCCCTTAAGGGTATTTGGGAAGACTGTGGGAGGGACAGAGAGAAGTGAGCCCCTCAGGTCAGTATCTAAGTCCAGATGCCTGGGTGTGGGGGGTTCTAGACACCACAGCCTTCATTGGTTTCTGTTGGGAGCCACTGAGCGTACGTGGTATTGAGTAGGGACTTCCTGGGGGATAGTACTAGGACCCTGTACTGCTCCATTGCCTCCTCCACATGGCTACCCACCTCTGTGTGGCTCTCCCTCTGTGCAGATGACCCCACACATTCCTATCAATGCAGTCAGGACTCCTCTGCGGCTGCAGTTTTTCCTCACAACCCTCATCCAGCAGCTCAAGGGCCTTTGTCTAGCTCAGACCAGGACAGGGCCCTCGACATGCCCAGGAAACTCACATAGACACACTGGGCCCTGGATGTTCTCACCTCTATGTCATGCTGTCTGGGTTCCTGATGCTCCTGTGGGGACACTCAGCACCCCTCTAAGGGCCCTTTCTTATGCCTAGCCCACACAGTGTAAAGGAATATTCCACAACGGTCCTCATGTGCCCCTCCTCTCTGGGTAAGCCCTCTTCCTTAGGCCTCATTTGAGATATCTGCCAGCTGGGTCACCCCACTTCTCTGACACCCACACCCTCTCCAGAGCTGTGTCCCCTGAGACCAGGTAGAGCCTGCTGTATATTCAGCCCTTGATCCACCAATGCTGAATGAGTGAGTGAGTGAACAGGTGGGTGAATGAGTGAGTGATTGAGTAAGTGAGTGAGTGAATGAGTAAATGCATGAATGAGTGAGTGAGTGAATGAGTGAGTGAGTGAATAAGTGAGTGAATGAATGAGTGAGTGAGTGAGTGAATGAGTGAGTGAGTGAATAAGTGAGTGAATGAGTGAGTGAGTGAGTGAATGAGTGAGTGAGTGAGTGAGTGAGTGAGTGAGTGAGTGA
>PVIH01021413.1:0-29806 GCA_004025045.1 Sigmodon hispidus | reverse complement strand
ATGTATTGGCACAGGTGACCACTTCCTATCTATAACACCAGTAGCACAGACACTAAGAACAACAATTAATAAATGGGACCTCATGAAACTACAAAGCTTCTGTAAGGAAGTAAGGAAAAGAATACAATTAAAAAGACAAAATGCCACCCTACAGAATGGAAAAAGATTTTCACCAGCCCTACATCTGACAAAGAATTAAGAAAATCTGGAATTTTATCTTTTTCTCTTCCTGTATACCTTTTCTTTTCTTCTTATTCAGTATCTGGATGAGTGAATGGTGAATGGTCCCTTTTCTAGCTCCTTGATCTTATTGCTCCATTCTCCTTTTTTCTTTCTATTTATTCACTCTGTCTGCCAGCCCCACCTATCCTTTTTCCTCCCTTGCTATTGGTCATTTGATTCTTTATTATAGTTGAGAAGCCAGGCTATACCTAGAACTGTAATAGGAGAGCTCTGGAGGGTGAAGCCACAAGAGGACAGCTCTGGAAGCTGGAGCCACAGTGGGACAGCTCAGCTCTGGGTTAAAGGTCAAAGTGTTCAGGAATTGGTTGATTTCCTTGGTCAGTTGGTCACGGGCAGAGAGGGCTCTGATTTCAGAGCCACACTGTGTTTTTTTCCATGGTCCTTTTTAGCCTCTTGACTTTAATTTTAGGGCCAGGGCATATTTCTTCTTCTTGGTTTTGATACTAGGGCCAAAGTATGTTTCTTTGACACTGGTTTCATGGTCAAGGTATATTTCTTAGGTTCTGGGTTCAGGACTAAAGTGTTTCTTTCACTGGTTCAGGTCTCAGATCCAGGGTGTGTTTCTTTCACTAACTCTTGTTACATGCACCTTTGCCCTACAATTAGGCAAATTAGGTGCTTTAGACAGCCAAAGTATCACATCTTCCTGAAGTTAAAAAATGTTCCACAGCATAGAAAAAAATGTAACACATCTTTAAATAATATTCTACAACACTCCAACCTTTAAAGCAAGAATCTATACTTTTTTTTTTTTAGAAAAGGCCGTATAATATCTATTTTCCTTCATTACAAGCAAGCCTCACAACTGTGTAGGAACTCTGGCTTTACTGTGAATGACATTAGTGAAAAGTGAGACTATCAGAGACCTTTCTCAGCTAAAGAATAATCTGAATATTAAAATATATAGGAATCAGCTGAGCAGTGGTGACACATGCCTTTAATCCCAGTACCTGTGAGTCAGAGGCAGAACACTTGTGAATTTGAGGTCAGCCTGGTTTGCAGAATGAGTTCCAGGACAGCCAAGGCTACACAAAAAACCCTTGTTTTAAAAAAAAAAGAAGGAAAGAAGAAAAGAAAACCTTAGGAATCAACTTTTAGGCTTAAAAAAAACTTTTTTGAGTTTTTTTTTTTTTTGTTGGTGTGTGTGTGTGTGTATGTGTGTGTATTGGGGCAGTCTTACTATATTGATTAGGTCCAAGGTAAGCCTCAAATTCCTGGTCTCAAGTCATCTTCCTGCCTCAGCCTGTTTAGATCTGTGCCATATTTTTTCATTTGGTTATTATTTGCTTGATATTTGTTTTTTTTCAGTTCTTTATATATTTTGGAAATCTTTCTCCATTCTGCATGCTGTTGCTTTGTTCAAATGATGAAGTCCTTTGCTGTGCAGAAGGATTTTGGTTTCCTGAGGTACCATTTATTGCTTGTTCTTAGTACCTGTGCTAATAATGTTCTGTTCAGAAAGTCTTTTCCTGTGCCAATGAGTTCAAGGCTGTTCCTCACTTTTCTTCTATCAGATTTGACATAACTGAACTTATATTGATGTTCATGATCCATTTGGGCTTGAATTTTTTGAAAGGTTATAAATATGTATCTATATGTATTCTTCCAAATGCAGCCATCCAGTTTGACTAACACTATTTGTAGAAGATGTTGTCTCTTCTCCAGTGAGTATTTCTAGATTTCTTTTTTAAAATCACAGATCAGTATCTGTACATGTGTAGGTCTATGTTTAGGTCTTCAATTTTATTTAATTGATCAACATATTTGTTTTTTCCCCTCTTTTTTATTATAAATAAAGTCATATTTTTATCCATGTATCCCCTTGTTCAAACTCCCTTCCTCCTCCCTCCCCTCCCAGTCACTCTCTCTTCTCTCCATCACTTTATCTCCTCCCCAGCAAGGGCAGGAGGTCCCAAGGTCCAATGTGGCTTAGTTCAGCATCCACTCCCTGCAGATAGGTACTGTGAGACTTTTTTGAATGTTTTATGTATGTATGTATGTATGTATGTATGTATGCATGCGTGTATGTATGTATGTATTTAGAATAAAGTCTTTTTTATCTATGTATCCCCTTGCTCTCCCTCCCCTCCCTTCCCTCTTTCAATCTCTCCTGGTCAGCCTTCAGCCTCCCTCCTCCCCATCCCCCATCCCCTCCCCAGAAAGGGCAAGAGATCTCACGGTAGATACGGCTATAATTCTGTAGCATAACTTGAAATTGGGAGTTGTGACACCCTCAGCATAATTATTTTATCTATTCTGGTTTTTTTCCAGAGGAAGATGAGTATTGTTCTTTCAAGGTCTATAAAGAATTGTGTTGGAATTTTGGTGGAGATTGCTTTGAATCTGTAAATTGTTCTTGGTAAGATGACCATTTTTTTCTAGGTTAATTCTACAAATCCATGAGCATCTTCTGTTATTTTCTCCAATTTATTTTTTCAAAGACTTTAGGTTCTTGTCGTACAGGTCTTTCACTTGCTTGGTTAGAGTTACTTCAAGATATTTTATATATTTTGAGATTACCATTTTTTTTTCAGTTTCTTTATGTGGTGGATTACATTTACAGAGTTTTGTGTGATGAACCATTCCTGCATCTCTGGGAAAAAGTCTTACTTGATTATGGTGGATGATCTT
The DNA here is from genome assembly GCA_004025045.1 of Sigmodon hispidus. Lineage (NCBI taxonomy): Eukaryota > Metazoa > Chordata > Mammalia > Rodentia > Cricetidae > Sigmodon > Sigmodon hispidus. The sequence continues at coordinate 26,932 of PVIH01021413.1, read as the reverse complement.
TTTGATGTCCTCTTCAATATGGTTTGAGTATTATTTTATTGAGTATAATTTTTAGAGTATTATTGTGTTGATGTTCATAAGAATTGCAGTATCCTCCTGGTGGATCTTTCCCTTGGTCAGTATGTAGTATTCTTTCCTATTTCTTCTATTTAGTTTTGTTTTGAAGTCTAATTTGTCAGATATTAAACGGGACACACTGGCTTGTTTTTTTCTTCAGTCTCTTGTAATATCTTTTTTTTCCATTCTTTCCCCCGCCCCCAGGTGATGTCTATCCTTGATTTTAAGGTATGTTTCTTGGATACAGTAGAAGGATGTGTTATAGTGAGCTTCTGGCCTGGATCTTCGAACTTAGCCCTGAGTTTTGGACCTGCTCTCAGCTCTGCTGCTGCTTTGCCCCAAAAAACCACACAAAGGTTTGTATTAATGTCATGCTGATTGACCCATGGCTCAGACATATTGGTAGCTAGCTCTTCCACTTTATCTCAATCTATTTACATTAGTCTGTTTAGCCATGTGGCTTGGGACCTTTTCTCAGAGCAGCATGGTTGTCTTCTTTCCTCTGCATCTGCTGGCATCTCTCCTGGTGCCTCTGCCTGACTCTCTCTGTTCAGAGTTTTCTTAATCTTGTAGTCATGCTCATACTTCCTCTCCGCCTTCTGGCCAATCAGCTTTTTATTAAGCCAGTAGGAGAGACAACTATTTACAATGTACCAGAACATCATCCCACTACAAGAGTGGATCCTGTTTTTTTGTGTTCATTCTGTTAGTTGTTTTGTTTTTTTTTAATTGAAAGCCTTGATGTTACTGATTCACAGTGTTTATTGATTCTTATTATTTTTGTATTCTGGTATGTGTGTGTGTGTGTGAGTGTGTGTGTGTCCCCTTTTGATTTTCTGGTCTGTTATTCTTGGCTGTGGTTAATCTCTTCACATTGAAATTTTCCTTCTAGAGTTTTCTGTAGGGTTAGATTTATAGATAGATATTACTTATATTTGGTTTTATTGTGAAATGTGTTTTGTTTTGTTTTTTCTATATATATTCTAACTGAAAGTTTTGTTGGGTTTAGTATGCTGAACTGACATCTGCTGTCTCTTATAATTTATGGAACATCTCTCCAGGTTTATAGAACATCTCTCCAGGTCGCTTTCTGGATTTTAGAATCTACATTGAGAATTCAGGTATAATTCTCATGGGTCTGCCTTTATATTACTTGGTCTTTTCCCCTTGGAGCTTTTTAATACTTTTTCTTTTGTAGTGATATATTGTATATTTAATAAAATTATTCTGAAATATCAAGGTTCAGAGTCATTTCTCTAGCCTTTTTATTTTGTTTTGTTTGTTTGTTTAAGACAGGGTTTCTTGTGTAACCATCCTAGCTGTCCTGGAACTTGCTTTGTAGACCAGGCTGGCCTTGATCTCACAGATATCTCTTGCTTTTGTTTCCCAAGTGTCGAGACTAATGGTGTGTGCCACCACTGCCTGCCTGTTAGGTCCTGAATTCATAGAGATTGAGAAGGATCTCTGTCTTCCAAGTGATGGGATTAAAGGCATGTGCCACCACTCCCTGACCTTCATAGTTTGACTATAGTTGAGTCTATCTTCTAATATTTCAAACTGATTTTATTAAATATTCAATATATCATCACCTTCTTTGTTCTATATGTTCAGATTTTTTTATTATTATTATCTAGCAAGGAGACTTGTTTCCTGGCCCAGTCTATTTGGTATTCTGTATGCTTCTTGTACCTTTATAGATATAGCCTTCTCTAGGTAAGGGAAATTTTCTTTGATTTTGTTGAAAATATTTTCTGTGTCTTTGACCTAGATTTCGTCTCCTCCTCTTCTATTCCAGTTATTCTTAGATTTGATCTTTTCATAGTGTTCCAGATTTCTTGGATGTTTTTTGCTAGGAGTTATTGAGATTCAACATCTCCTTGACTGAATTATCCATTTTTTTCTATCTTGTCTTCAGTGAATGAGATTCTCTCTTCTATCTCTTGTGTTGGTAAAGTTTGCTTTTGAGGTCCCCGTTTGAGTTGTTAAAGTTTTTATTTTCAAATTTCCTTATGTAAGATGTTCCTGGCCCATACTTTCAGGCCTAGAACAGAGGTTTGACCAGCAGTCTGAAAGTTCCACAGAATCACAGAATCACACACAGTCCCACAGAAACACACAGATGCTTGTATTATTTTTACACTGATTGACCAAGGGCCCAGGCATATAATTTGCTAGCTCCTTCATCTGAACTCAACCCATCTTGTTCAGCCACACGGCTCAGTACCTTTACTCAGAGCAGCACTTCAGCTTCTTTCCTCTGTGTCTGCTGCCGTCTCCTCATCGTGTATATGGCAGCTCTCTCTAGTGGCTCTCTGGCATCTGTGTTGTCTCTCTGGCGGCTCTGTGTCTGGCATCATCTCTGTTCTTCCTATACTCAGAGTTTTCTTAGCCTGGTAGCCTGCGCATACTTCCTCTTTGCATTTGGCCAATCAGCTTTTTATTAAATCCATAGGCAGGACAATTATTTGAAATGTAACATATCCCACTACATTTCCCTCAATTTGAGTTTTCTTTATTGATTCCATTTCTACTTTCTGGTCTTGAATTGTTTTATTCATTTCTTTCCACTGCTTGTTTGTGTTTTCATACCTTTCTTTGAGGAATTTATTAATTTTCTCTTTAAGGACCTGTGTCATATTCATGAAAAAGATTTTAAGGTTCTTGTCTTGTGCTTCAGGTATGTTTCATTTCTCAAGACCTACTATAGTAAAGTTGCTGGGTTCTCATGGAGACATATTGTCCTGGCTGTTATCATTTTTTTGCACAGGTTGTAATTCTAGGTACTGATAGCTGGTCTTGTCTTTGTTGAATGGATAATTTATTCTTTGCTTTCTCTTTCCTTCTCTGGTTCTTAGAATGAGAATGGTGGCTGTGTTGCCTGGTAGGGGATTCTTTTGGGATTCTGTCAAATGTGGCTACTTGAGGTTCTAAATGGAATGTGTTTCAAGATATTGGAAGCTGATATTTACAAATGGAGATGAGCTAGGAAGGAGGTTTGGGGTCCACAGGAGAGGGGAAAGCAGTATCTTCCATTAGGATCTGCCTATTTCCCTAGGAATGTGGGTAGAGAATTAAGAGAGGCCAAAAGAGTCTTCCACAGAGCTGGGGATGAGATGGCAGATTGGATTTGGAAGAGAGGATGGAGAGTGAAGATCTGAAGCTTGCCTATTTGATTTGCTGGTACTTACTTCTTTGGCAGGCTTGGCTAGAGGATTTCCAGAAAATGCCTTTTGGCTCTGGAGGCTGGGGCAATGGGATAAATGGGCAAGAAAGTTGGAGGAGATGATCTGTGTGATCCAAGGAGATGAAGACAGGGAGTGAGCACAGCAGGTGTTCTGATGCAGAGCTAGGTTGAAATTGGAGATTGGATTTAGAGGAAAGGAGGGGAAGGTGCCATTAGTCTACCTGCTTATTTGTCTGGTGTGTACTGAAAATAAAAATTTCAATTGCTCATATTGAATTTTAAAATGTTTTTATAAGCGTAGCTATAATAAAAATATTTTTAAATATATTTCTCCATACTCCTCCAGACACAATGTGAAATGAATCATTATACTATCATGTGTAGGCATGCATACATATGGCATTTTGTTTGATCAAGTTAATATGCTAAACTTGATCACTTTATGAAAATATCAGCATAATATTAGACATATTGAAAATCACAGCATAGAAGGTGAGGTGGATTTGAAATTATATCCATAGCTGAAGTGCTATTGATAGCTACTTAGAAAGGATAAGTTAGTCTGTTTAAGGGTATGGTCCCTGGTAGATCTAATATGCTCCAGAATTAATGAGAATTGATTTTTTTTAAGTGAAGACACATAGTTTGTGGGTATGAAATGAGGCTATCTGGGAAGTGATGGGAAAGGGGGATGTGATTAAAATATAATATATGAAATTCTCAAAGATTTAAAAAGTATATATATATAAATATTACCAGGTATTATACTCATAAAAATGCTTATGAGATATTTATGTTACCTAACTAGTCAATTTAGTTTTTTCCATGCTTACTGAATGTGAAATTAAACACAAACACAGAGAAAAGCATGAATTGTTAGTTGTCTACCAGTTAAAAGATAAAGTATATTTATTTTATTGACATAGTTTTAAACTGTAAAGTGCTTATTGTTTCTTACACAAACATGATTTATGAGTTACAACTGATATGAACCAATTCTCATTCTATAATAGGCAATATGTTACTCACTAATATATTTATTATAAATAATTTGACTTGTTTATTGTTCTATGATTATGTGCATACAGTTTATCATTGCTTCACAGTTTTTCTTGTAACTAACAACTAATTTTATGTAGTAACACCTATTTTCCAAACTCTTATTTACTTTAGGCTAGTACTTTAAAACTTATTACTGCTCAGTACATCTGATATTATGTTGATAGTTTTCTCCTTGGTAAGTTTTTTTTTGTTAACAGGCAATAAATACATACATACACAGAAGAAGATTAGAGATGAAATTGTAGGGATGTAGACTTCCTCTGACTCAGGCCTTTCAAACATGGTTTTATTAGAGACAATCATCACCACCTGGTGTATTCTGCACTCTACTTCATGCAAGGCTTTTAAATATGCATTATGGAGCACACTGTTTCCAAAACACTGATAAATGCAGGTCTGGAACCTGCAGCCTAAAGTAATATATCTTAGGTGATCTTCACAGCCAAGAATATTAAATAAATGCTGAAAGTACAGAGGATTTTAAAATTTTGTTTATTTTTATTCTATGTGTGGAGACTGGAGTTGGTTCTCAGCTTCCACCTTTATGTAGGCTCTGGGAATTGAACTCAGATTATAAGGCTTGCATCATCTGGTAGCAAATGCCTCTTACAGTTTTAAAACCTCTTGAGCTGTCTTGCCAGGCCCATGTGGTGGTCTCTTAAAAAAATCAAAAGGAGAACTATCATATGATGCAGCTATACCATTCTTGGGCAGATACTCAAAGGATTTTTAAGTCCTACTGCACAGAATACTGCATATCCATATTTCTTACTGAACTATTCATAATAGTAACAATGCAGAGCCAGCTTAGTTGTCCATCAACAGGTGAATAGATAGGGAAAGTATGGTAAAGGAGCACAATAAAATGTTTTTAAGCAGTAAAGAAAACTAAAATCATGGAATCAGTAAGAAAATGGATGGAACTGGAGAACACACACACAATAAATGAATAAATAAACAAACAAATAAATAAATAATAAAAATAAGGATGAATCTAAGAAAATTTTCTCATTTCTTATTAGGTTTAGGGTTAGGATTTGTTTTATTTGTTTTTAGTAATTGTGGATATTATAGGTAATATTTGTCTTGAAATTGGCTGGTGTTTATTTGCCAGAAAACTGTATTAGATACTTAAGCCTGGCTGTAATAAAATCCTTGTCATCCTGGCTTATGGTTTCAGAAGGCTCAGCTGATTACTTACCACCTGGTGCCTGGGAAGAGTACCGTGATGGTAGGAGCATGTGGTAGATAGGGACTGTTCACTTCACAATGAACCAGAAAGGCAAGAGCAAAACAGGAAGTGGTCAGAAATAATATGCTGCGTGGATTGTGCTTCAGTAACATTCTTCCTCTGGGCAGGCCCCACCAGTTAGGGACTATGTATTCAAAACAATAGTTATTTGAAGATATTTTATATTCAAAACACAACAAAATGTTTTATGTTGATGATATTAAGCATAAAATGTACTAAAATTCTCTATTATTTATAGCATTGTTTGTGGGTTCTTAAACTAAAGACTATGTTGAATTTTCTCTTTAAAAGTCATTTTATCCACAAATAATGGTAACTTGGCCTTCCCAATTTTTATACCTTTTGATTTATTTCTCAAATTGCTTTGGCTCAAAATTTTTATGTTAAGTAATAACAAAAATGTGATAATAAAACTATGCTGAACTAAGCCACATTGGGACCTTGGGACTTCCTGCCCTTGCTGGGAAGGAGATGGAGAGATGAGGAGAAGAGAGAGTGACGGGGAGGGGCGGGAGGGGGAAGGGAGTTTGAACAAGGGGATGCAAGGATAAAAAATATGACTTTATTCATAATAAAAAAAACAGAATGGTGGAAAATGAAAACTATTTTTGTCATGTCCAATTTTAAGGGTGATGCACTCAACATTTTACACTGATGATTTGTTTGTTGTTATATTTTACTATGACAAGGAAATAAATTAACTGATTCTTATTTTATAACAGTTCATTTAATTTTAGCTCTTTTTTGAGACAGTGCCTTGTTAAGTAATTCTAATTGGCTTGGTATTTGGAATATAGGCAGGCTAGCTTTCAGCTGACAGCAATCCTTGAACCTCAGTCTCCTAGGTATTGAGGCATGCACTACCACCACAAGCTAATAGCTTTCTAAAATCATGAATAGTTGTTGAATTTTGGAAAAGGCTTTCTCAAAATCTATATAATATGTGATAAGTAATTTTTTAAATTTGTTAAGCTTCCAATCTGTAGCTTGTTTTTCCAAACACATTTTTCCAGTCTCTCTTTTATATAGTAGCATCAAAGTCTCAGTCTCCAAAAAATTGGCATCCAGTCCCTACTATTTCCTAGATCTAACCACAGTTCTAATTGTGAACTTAAATATGATGGGCGTAGTCTGTCCCACAGTTCCTTCTCATCTTTTTAGAGTTCCTAACAAGTGCTCCCCTATAACTTTTATCTTTGTTTCTCATCAACTGGAATTCTGTTCTCTGATACCCACAATCCCAGTGCTGATGCCAGCCTCACATACTCTATTGCTCATAGTTTCTTTTTAAACTTTTGTGTGTATCTGTTATTTGTGTGTGAATGTGTATATGTAAATGTAGACCCCCTCTGAGTCCAGAAGAGGAAGGTTGGAATATTGTTCACAATTTTGATGGTGGGAATTTTTATGAGTATTGATTTGTTTTCCATTGGCAAGTAGGATATTCATGGTAGTTCTGCATTGTGCTTTATGAAGGTCCCTTTCCTGTGTGGTTCCAGGTTAGGATTGGCCACAAGAGAAAGTGATGTAAGATTTAGAAGGTAAGGAGCAAAGCAGCAACTATGTTGACACTCTGCTATATATAGCATGCCAGGCTTGTTGTGATTGATTTACAGGCTCGCCATGTTGACATAGAGCAGTAGTTGGCCATATGGCTCTTACAGAATCTAGCAGGTCTCTTTAGGTTTCTTTGAAACAAACATGTGAGCGTCATGGCAACACAAGCTTCTCTTAAAAGTTACCCATGGCAGTAATGTTGGAAGTAGCGAGAAATGCAGATTTTGGCTTGTGTTTGTTCCTGACCATACAGAGCTGCAAGCTAGCTGCTCGTCTGGCTGGTGACATTAGATACAGAAGCAAACAGCATTGCATGGACTGATGCCTGCTCCTATAGCACAGAAAGTCTATCCTCTGTAAGAAATCTAACACTCCACATCCGGCTTCATGTTTCTGTTTTTCTCAATGAATCCTGTGTGATTCAAATATTGGTATAAAACTTTGGGGTATAGAAATTCTGAATTTTTATATATTTTCTACCAGAAATTCAATCTTAACCCCTGCCTAGGTTACCTTGAGGAGAATCTTTGGATTTCTTAAGTGCTAGTGAATTTTTCTGAAGAAAAGTGGTCTCCTGAAATTGTTGGTAATGTATATTGATTAAGTAGCTCTAATAATCTGATTTAAGTTAAATTAGTACATGGCTGTCCACAAAGATCCTTGATCAAATTCCTTCTTGAGGTAGTTTAAATTGTCCTGAATTGCTTTGATTTGTTTTAGCGCTTAATATACAAATATTGATTCTCCCATTCTTATGAGAAACAAATGAGACTGAAAAGTGGAACTTTTGGTCTAGTATTTAATGAAGTCACACTGTGTACATATACCCAGAGACAGAACACACACACACACAATGAATGAGTGAAACAAACATGTTCTGCTTAAATATTCCCATGAGAGGCTTCTCTGAGAGAGGGACCAACAGTTAGATCAATTGCATTCAAGCCAAACATGGTAACTGTCTAGAATCTCAGCACTGAAATAGGAAGGTTGCCATTCTTCAAAGCCAACCTTGGCTACAAAGTCTCTATCTTAATATCATCAACAACAAAAATAGGATTGCATTTGCTCCATAATCAAGCTCAAATTGATGATATTTAAAGGAGTAATTCTCTCATAGAAAACCCCTTTTCATCTATTATTTCCTGGAATATGCCAACCTCAGCATTATAGATGCTTGGAGGTAGATAATTCTTTGTTGAGGGGCACTGCTCAGTGGCATCCAAGACACCTACTTTCTTTATCCCAGTAATCTCCTTATTGCTAGTGTGATAATAAAAAACTATCTTCTTGGCCAGATATATAACTAGTGGTAGAGCACTTACCAAGTGTGGTGGTTTAATGAGATGCTTCCCATAGTCCCAGGCATTTGAACATTTGGCCCCCAGTTGATGGTACTATTTGGAAGATTTAGGAGGTTTGGCTTTGTTGGAGGAGGTATGTCACTAGAGGTGGACTTTGACAGTTTAAAGACTTGCACCATTTTAAATTTTCTCTTTTTGTTTCCTGCTTGTCTTTCACAATGTCAGTGTTCAGCTTCCAGCTCTGGCTAGCATACTTGCCTCTTCTCTACCATCATGAACTTTTGTCCCTCTGGAACTGTAAGCTTAAATAAAGTCTTATGTAAGTTGCCTTGGCCATGGTGTTTTGTTACAGCAGTGGAAAAGAGACTAATCCATGAAGCATGCCGAGGGTGCTGGGTTCAAGTATCCAGCATTTAACAAACAAACAAGATTCTTTTTTTGTTTTAAATAAGTAAGTGTTTTGGCCTGGTGACATGTGCCCTGAAAGGTGAGGGCTGGACAAAACAGCCCCTAGATGAAGACTGTTGTGCATTCCATTTTCTCTAGTGAAGGAACAGTGAAAGATTTAGCTACACTTGGCATAGGCTGGGCAGAGGACAAATTTCACAAGTAGAATGCTTAAGTCATGATTGGCACAATCTGAATACTGCTCAATATTCTTCAGGGAAGAGAATAAACAGACAGTAAGGGCTCTATAGTATGGGGACTACATCAATTCTAGTATCTCCATTAACATCTAAGAAGATGGATCCTGATGGACTAAGCTTTTTCATCTTTCCTTCCTTTCTCCCGTGACAGTGTTAGGGACAGAACCCAGGACCTTGAATGTGCCAGACAAGTGCTCTACCAACTCTTTTCTCAAGGATTAGAAACTAGGATTCTCTGTTCCCATTTCAGCTTCTCCAGGAAAGTTAGTTTGAGTCTGCGGGTTGCTGATTATATTCACCTACTGTAGGATCCACACTAAAATAGAAAAATAACCAGTTACAAAGTAATTAGATAAAATTACTGCCTTTGGTTTTTACTAACATGCCGTGAGAATTTTTAACTTGTCTCTCCTTCAGAAAACCATTTGAACTACTGGATAGAAAAATTAAAATATGAACTAATATGGGTCAAGAAAGGAACACATAGCTGATAGAATGAGTGAAAATGGAAATTCAGAACAGGCAAGCAGAACAATGCAGCAGTATTAGACATGGACAATTCGGGACAAACAGACAGAAACTTGAACTTCGGTGTCCTTGTTGTGTGATGTGGATTCAGAAAAACAAACAAGTCCTGCTTGAGGTCTATGTGTAACAACAGCCATGGCAGCACAGTAGTACAAAGCACTGTTGTTTCAGGGGATTGTGATGAAAATTGCTCTGTCAACCTTTCCATGGATAAGATGCGGGAGTGATGCTCACAGGAAGCTGTGTCTGCAGGCTAAATGTTTAGGGAGTTGGCAGCTCAAATTCACAGTTCTGGGGGATTCGGCAAAACCCAATACCAGCAATCTATTGTTTTATACAAGTTTGACAAATGCCCACAGCTAAGATAGACACAAAACCTAATTTTCTCCACACTAGCTACAAATCCAAGGGTGTTAAAATGCTAATTGAACATTTAAGGAATACAGATAATAGTAAATGAAATAAAAATACAAGAAAATCAAGTCCATGAGTGACAATTAGTAGAAAAATGGAACAGAAACAGACTTACAAAAATTTCATGTTAGTCATGAAATAAAATAGCTAATTATTACAATATTTAAAGAAATAAGGGATGTTTTTATCTGAGTTAAAAGTTTTATTTATTCATCATCTTATGTTACAAATATTTACAAGTAGGCGCATTATTTAAAATGCCGTAATACACCTAAAATCTCCCTATACATGGTAAACACTGTATGGAAATTCAGCCAAATGTTTCTTTCTAATACAAGAAACAAGCAATACACTGGAAAAAAATTAGTACTTAGTAAAAACTAGACACCCCCTTGCTACTTCACTTCCAAAAAATTACAAAATCTGATGAAATTATAAAACTCATTATACTTAAAATTTTTTAAATATAAAATTCTGGTTGAATACCATATTGTTCTAATTCTTAAAAGCTCAATTGCAATATATTAAAGTAATATAATAAATTAAAACAAATGGCCAAAACCTTTTAAAGCTAATCCCAAATTTACATTAGTAGAAAGATTGGTTTCTGATTCTTTAGGATCAGCAGCGAAAACATCGGTTACTCTTAACGGTAGAAAATGACATTTTTAAATGCGTGCAATTAAAAACAAAGAATTACATTGCAAAGATCTTTTCAAAGTGTGAGTTAAGAATTGCACATAACTGGAGTCAGCTTGCCCCAAAAAAGGGGTTACTCTTTACAGTAGAAAATGACATTTTTAAATGTGTGCAATTAAAAACAAAGAATTACACTGCACAGATCTCAAAGTGTGAGATAAGAATTGCACATAACTGGAGTAAGCTTGCCACAATTCATCACCTTCTACTTTGAAATCATCTTTTCACCGATGATTCAAGTCTTCAAAACAAAGAAGGTGTCTTTCCAACAGCTCTGGTAAAATGCTAAGTCCATTTCCTGCAAGGAAGCCACTTTCAAAGACTTCCCTGGGAAGATGTGAATGGAGGAATAGATGGTGCTCCCCTGCAGTTGGTCAGTTTTCTCTTTTCTCCTGAACTGCATGATTCTAATTGGGATATCTATTTGCCATTTTTTTTTCCTTTCATGCTTATAGGTGACTGGGGTGGGAGGTACTGTTGTGCTGTGCCTACTTGGTAAACAGGTGTGATGAATTAACAAGAAATAACAGTTGGACATGTAGCTTTGAACAATAACTTGCCATTTGTGCACGACATGCTGAATTTCAGTAGAGTGTTTTGTAGCTCATTTATTTTATCATGCATGTGATGTATGTTTGTTCTGTATTACTTTTGGATGTCTTGTTTTCCAACAATGAACATTTTTAGACACACTTTTCACTGATGGCCTATCTCTTTATGCAATGTATTAGTTTTTCATATTGGGAAGAGTAAGTTTTTGTGCTTTTATTACTGAGAGCAGGCTGGCCTCACAGCTACCTGCTTCTGTCTCCTGAGTACTCATATACTTCATTTTTTATATAAATAATTTTAATAAATTTTATTTTCTTATATTCTGCTTCTTATACATTTCAGAGTTCGGCATATATTTTAAATTATGAATGTTGTATGCTGGCAGTCCTGTTTTAGAATCTTCAGAGAAGAGAATGCATGTTGCTTAATCATTTTTCCCCAGCACTAGCTATTGGTGTACCTATAGTTTAATAAACAGTCTATGTAGAGACACAGATTAATGAAAAAATTCACATGGAAATGACAATATAATACTGTAGTTTCTAAAAAAATAAATGAATAGGTACAGGGTAGACATTTAAAATAACAAAAATTGCCTACAGATCCTTTTATTCTGTTCATATATATATATTATAAACACAAATGTGCATTTCAACATTGAAAATCCAAACTTTGAAACACCCTGGTCCCACACAGTTTGCAGCGATACAGTGCACTATCTTTAACAAAATACTACCTCAGAAAATGGAAACTAGGCAATATAACTTCACCTAAGTCTTGCCACCAGACATTGTGGTTTCAGTGGCTCTAATCCTACTTTCTAGTGTAAGAGAACCAAAAGTTAAAGAGAAAACAACCTAAGCAGATGCAATTTTTTTTTAAAGGAGCTCTGGTAACATTTTATTAAAGGAAAACTTGATTTACTTTTCACCAGTTTGTTTTGCCATGCTTCTAATAATATCAGAATCACCTAGGTCAATGATGGCCAGTGTGCATACTCTGTAGTATCTTCCACATGCTGTGTCCAATTCAATGTTGTTGCCACTGTAGTGATGGACACCAGTTTTAGCTAACATGGCATAGTATTCTATTTCAGATTTCCTCAAAGCTGGGCAGTTGTTGGTGAGGATAGCCAATTTCATTTTGCCCTGTCTGATCATCTTTAGAGTCTGTTTGTATTTCAGCACATACTTTCCACTTTCCATAACAAGTTGGAGCCTAGAGTTGATCGACTCCAGAGACTTTTTCATCTTCTTTGCGGCCACCATTTTCCTGCCTAAGTGCGGGACAGCCCATAACCAAGACCAGCTGCCAAGATGGCCAGGGCACAAGAAAAGCTGTCTATAGATTCTTATTAAACTTTTTATAAATTATTCATAAAATACAAACAGTATTGGTGAATGTCTAACCATTTTTAATCTTAATTCATTGGTATTACATGTTTTATTCAGAGATATTTGTTCTTTTAATATTCTATATAATAAAACAAAATTACCTGCCATAGGACAAATCTGTAATGTTAGTATGCATGACTAATGTAAAAAATTGTTATTCTACTAATATTTACTTGTGATTTGTAACAAGCATGTTTACAGATGATTTGGTTCCAATTCTTTCCAGAGGATAAAGAATGATTACCTAACACAGTTAACTTTATGATTGCATGCCCTTCAGATTACATTGGATTGTACTTGGGAGTTACTATGTAACTCAAACATAATTACCATGTAATTACTTTAAAGGTTTTAGAGTATCACTTCAACTTACCAAGCATGTAGTTCTTGTGGACCAGCATGGCACCAGCCATGTATTTACAGTGTAGTTACAGAGTAATTGCATGACTATTTTAGCAATGTGAAACAAAGTGCTTCGGCTTATTTTCTATGTAAAGAAACTAAAAGATGGGGCTCCATAGATGGCTCAGAGGTTAAAAACAGTGACCTTTCTTCCAAAAGGACCAGAGTTCAGTTCCCAGCATCCATATGGCAGCTCACAACTGTCTGTAACTGCACTTCCACAGGATCTGGCATCATCATACAAGCATACATGCAGGCAAAGTCCAATGTACATTAAATAAATAAAAATAAATGAAAAAAGAAAACTAAAAGATGCTCCCTCCGGTCTCCAGGTTTGGAATATATGCATACTTGTGAAGAATACAAAAATCAGACTTTCAGCAGATGGATTTAGCATTTTATGAGAGTTCTCTTGGGAAGACTTGATAATTTATTTCTTCTGTTTTGAAGAGCTGAATCTGTTTTTTAAAATGTTTTTTTAACATAGAACATAAGATTGTCCTAATATCTAGATGTCAATTGTTAATCCATTCTCTGAATAGGAAAACATTTAAATATATTAACCTGCTGAAGTAAAAAAAATTGAAAGAAATCAGCATGCTTCATAACTTAAAAAATTTCTCCCAAAGTCTTAAAACATTAGGATGTAAAGAAACACCTTGATATGGTTAGAACATAAAAAAAAAAAAACCTAAGGTGTTAAAATGCTATTTTATAACTTGTAAGTCATTCATTTTTATATCTGCTGGCCTAAAAATACAAAAGATTACAACAAACATAGTCCAGCATGAATGTCTTCTCCCCTGAGTTTAGTCATAAATTGAGGGGCTTACTTATACCTTTCATTCAACATTGTGCTGATGTTTTGTGTTGGGTAAGGAAAAGAAAGACAATTAGAAAGAAAAACAGAAAACATTATAACTCATAGGGGTTGTGATTAAATTTGTATAAAAGCCTAATCCAGGTGTATATGTATGAAAAAGAATAGGAATGTCTAGTATTGTGTGGTGTTTAATATACCTAATCAAGTAGCCATTAAACTTTGACTCCACAATTGGTAATTGTTAAAAAGAAATGTAATATATATGTTTCTACATGTGTTATATTTTGCTATGTATATATGTCATATATACTACATTGCTTTATATCAATTAACAAATGGGTAAGGCACAGAATTCCCATGCATAATAACATCAGAAATATGCATCTCAAACTCAATCTAATAAACCAGGTGGAGTAAATTATAAAATTTTAATGAAAAGACTGAAACAGTACAGAGCCTCGATACATTTGTGAACTGGGCAACTCAGTGGCTTTTGAAATTTATAGTTTAATTTGTAGGAATGAAACTATGAGAAACTGAGCAGCCTATTGGAAATTCTCTGTGGAAGAGTGTAAAGGGATAAGAAAGGAAAAGGGAACATTTTATAAATGCAGAGTGGGACGAAGAGCCAATTTTTCCAGATATGGAAGCTTATTTTAAGACTATAGTGATTAAAGAAACACAGTATGGGCTCAGAGATAAACACATAAACCAGTGGAATCACACAGAGCGGGGAGATGCACTTACATATTCATTCTTAACACAAAACTGGAGCTCATGCAATTCACTGGGCAGAGCAGAGTTGGTTTTATTTTATCAAGAAATATCTAGCTTTTAAGTCAAACTTTAACTCTATGTACTCTAGCTAGAGATATCCAAAGATTTGGGTTAACTCTTCTTATCCAAAAGACATCAATGTCTAATAAAAACCACATCAATGAGACTCTGTTTGGAAAGAAGAGTTTGGAATGCTGCTGGACCAGGGCTAATTTCTTGATTGAGGGCTAGCTTTAGGCTTAATACTGATGCTTTTATTTAATTTAAGTGCTATCTAAAATGTTATAAAATTAAACAACATTTTTATTTTACTAATTTAAAAATGACAAACAATACTACAATGACTCGTTCCAGGATCTCATTTTTATCTGTAACCGTTTAAGCATAAGCACAATAGTTTACAGAGCACAAATAATTGTAAATACCAGGGAAACATATACTCGGTCTAGTTTTAAAAATATGTGAATCTTTTTATTTGAAAAAAAAAAACAAAACATGTTTTTGTCATCTGTTACCTCCAGTCCATTAGGCTAAACTATGCTTTTAGTGATTTTGTTTTATTTTTAGGTATGGAAATCCTTTCTAAATCATGTGTAAATGTTGTGTTAGGTACAGAAGGCATAAGAAAAAAAGTTGGGTTTGGGTCATGATGGCTAATCATTTTGATATGATCCAGGAATTTCCTTCTTAGTAGACTTTACCAGCTGTCCTTCTTTCCTAAAGACAGCCTTCCTGCCACTACTCAACCTCTTCTACATCAGATACTAGAAAGGAGCCTTCTTAGGTAGAGGGCACCTTATAATATTTAATAAGTAATGTACTTTCCACATGTACAAAATGTGATACTTGTTCAATGGGGAGAGGAGCTGTGGACTTCTGGTAAAAAGCTATGTCTATAGGGACTAATTGAAGAAAGGCAGACCTATGGAGATGGTAGAATGCTAATTACCTGATGTGGGACTAGCTTTAGAATCCTGAATAGCCATTCATTTCCCAATCTGTGCTAACATTAACATTGTATGACTAATAGATAAAAAATTTTTGAAATCTATTAACTTAGCAGATCACTGGCTCCCACCAACCCAAAAGATAAAAGTGTCATCAGATAGCATCTGAGGCTGATAGAAAAGTTTCCAACATCTTGCTGTACCTTCTTCTTAGATGATCCCATATTTTAAACTTGCCTTGATGTATGACTTTCTTCATTCTGTAAAACTATAAGACTTCATAAAAATGCTTCCACATTGGAACATGGAATTTTGTGTAACCTAAATTCATGTTTCTGGGCCATCATCATGAAAAATGGCTTCAGAATAATCTATATTTTACTCCCTTTAAAATGAGAGTTGTGACATAGTAAATATATGTGTAGCAATCTTATTTGCATTACCACCCTTGATAAGCCATGCTTATGATACTTATCCTCTTCATAGTTATTGTTAACTTTTCCTCATTTTAAATTCATGTTACTGTTTTTTTGTTAAATACAAAATGAAATTAAAAAATGACAGTTGTGGTTTTTTTCACTGAAAATATTGAATGGAAATCAAAGGGAGATAGTTGTTCTCCATTCTTCCCAAATTGCCTATGATTCATGGGAATAAAATCAAAGAACCAATGGCCTCTACTGAAGTAAGCCTTTTTCCTCCTGTTGGACCAACACTAGCTTTCAGTTTTCTTAAGTGTGGTGACTGAGTACACTTTTTCCTTTATAATGACCCTTGGTGTGGAATAATCCTTCTGTACAATGTGCATATGTATTACTCTCAGTAGTTAATAAATAAGCTGATTGGCCTATAGCAAGGCAAGATAAAGTTAGGCAGGACAATCAAACTGAGGATAGTGGAATGAAGAAGGGCAGAGACAGGAGAGATGCCATCCAGCTGCTGAGGAAGCAGGACATGTAGAAAAATGAGGTAGCAAGCCATGAGCCATGTGGCAAAACATAGATAAGAAATATGAATTAATTGAAATGTAAGAGTTAGCTAGTAACAAGCTTAAGCTACTGGCCAATAATTTACATTAATATTAAGTTTCTGAGTAATTATTTGGGAAATGGATGCTGGGACAGAAAAACTCCATATATGGACCCTTTAATTTACTTAAAGAATATGTGATGAGTTCATCTCTCATCAGAAATATGATGACAAGAGAGATGGAAAGATGAGTCACTCAGTAAAGCACTTGCTTGCTGCATGAATACAGGATCTGAGTTTGGATTCTCAACAAAAGTCTGAAAAGCCAAGCATGTACTTTGTTATCCTAGTGCAAGGACAAAAAGATAGTAAGTACCTATGACTTATTGGCCAGCTAGTCTAGCCAACTCCATGGTGTCTAGATTCATGAAGATT
Source organism: Sigmodon hispidus (assembly GCA_004025045.1). Classification (NCBI taxonomy): domain Eukaryota; kingdom Metazoa; phylum Chordata; class Mammalia; order Rodentia; family Cricetidae; genus Sigmodon; species Sigmodon hispidus. Next base: position 9,929 of record PVIH01021413.1, on the reverse strand, counting down.
CTGTCTCAAAAATAAAATAAGGCGGAAATGATTGAAGAAGATACCTGAAATCTACCTCAGATCTCCACAGATATATGCGTCTGTCTCAAGTGCATGGTAAGATGGGGGTATAAATAAGAGAAATCAGAGGAGAGATGAAAATACATGTGTGAATTCCGTAGCTCTTTGAAGATGCCTTAAAGAATGTCACTCTAGTGTAAACATGAATCTGATGTGAATACACTTTCACCAGATGGAAGGAACTTTTCTTTTCCTATCTATGCTAATGATATCTCCTTAAGACTCAGTGTGTGAAGCACCTATAGCAGGGAGTAACACAAGAAGTTCTCTAAGGCCCCTGAGGAGCATTGTGTGGTCTGGCATTCCACTTGCTTCAGGAAGTACTCTAGCAAACAGAAGAGGACAGGAACCTTTGGTCCACTGTTGGGACAAACAGAGTCCCTCACAGCTCATCTCAGTATCAGTAGCCTTTCTCATGAGCACAGAGCTTAGTCTCCTGGCCATCATGAGACATAATAACTGTGCCCAGGGACCATAGGCTGGTGTGTGACAAGAAGACACAGAACATTGGCATGTGGAAGTGAAGGATGAGAGAATGTGAATCCCATTCAGCCTAGAGAGAATACTGCCTTAGGCTTATTAAAACCCCTTGCAAGTGTCCTTATGGGCAATGTCCTCCTTCGCCCTGAGAACTAGTACAGGAAACTGGAGTATACTTTAGGACTGTTAACCTTGGCCAATGTTTAGGTGACATAAAAGCAGGTAGTGAGGACCCTTCACTCATCGTAACTATTGACATGGACTAATGCCTTTTCCTTTGCTGTGCTAAGGTTGATATCTCAAACTTTCCCTCTATGCCCCCCCCCCAAAGAGAAAGAAGAGACATCAACCCACCACCTCCACTAAGAGGTACTCAATTTTGACTTCTCACTGGGGGATATAATCAGTTCTTGGGCTAAAGAGGGTTCTCCTCTTGACACGGTCCCAGGTGAACCTTTTTTACCTCCCTGACCCAGTACATGATACTCTATCAATTTTCACAACCTGGTGTTCCCAGGGACGACAACAGGGATGCTGCCTGCTTCTGAACAGGTGCTCCTTGATTAGAACTTTGATTCTTCTTCTCGACTCTACTTAGGGTACACCTTCCAGCATGGATACAAAATGTGAATTATAAGGTGTAAAATATGACTCCAGTTAGAGGACTGGGATCATGCAGGATTTTGAGTCAGCATTCAAGTCAAGTCTTATTTTCAGGTCAGTCACTTACCATTAGTGTCAACTCACATTAGCAAACTCTATTAACATCCTGCTGTCTATTTTTGAAACAGATTAGGTAGGCTCTGTCTTCTAGAAATGATGGGCATGTAGAATGTATGCCATAACCCTCACACAATGTCTGGTGAGTATGGAAACTTTTTTAAGTGATAGATATTGCTGTGGTTATCTTACCTCCAGCTAGCATTGTGTTTCACACTGGTGTTTTCTTATATCTCAGGAGATGTCAGAGAACATGCAATATCTAGGGCAAAGAAAACTGAGTAAACCTAATTCTGCTTAGTTTTTTTTTTTTAACTGATAATTCTCCATTAGTTGGTCAGTTGTTTGATGTGGATGTGGTGAAGGCTTCCTCAGGTGAATGTACCATGAATATATTTTGCAAAGGGCTAACAACTTTCCTCCACCTTAGCTGTCCTGCATTTTACCTACCTACCTCTGTTTTTTGCCTTATTCACCAAAAATGTAGACGTTGCTTAGAGCTTATCATGTATGTAACACACCTATTCTACATTGCCTTTTAATGGGACAATCAAGTTCCTTTAGACAAGAGTAAAGAACAGCATTCAATGGTGTGTTGAGCATCCCACATATAGCAAATTTTCCCTTCTCACAACCCCCAAACAGTGTGTACATGATACTGTTAGTGTCCTATGTTTACCTGCACAGGGACAGAGAGTCCTTCTGAACCCTCTCTAAGTGGGAATTCTCTCTGGTTTGCTACATTTCTAAGGAATATTAGGAATAGTTCTCTGATTCATATGTAATTTCTTTACTCTTAGACCAATCATTTGAGAATCAGTCCCAGTCTGCACATCAGTCTCATGTAGCTCCTGTTTCAAGATAGCTTAAACTCTCTCACCTTGAGAATATGGTTTAGGGGTACAATGCTTGCCTAACATGTATGAAGTGCTGGGCTAAATCCCCGGTATGGATAAATAAATAAAACTGATAAAATAAAATTGCTTCCCACTATGACTAGTAGTTTCTCCTTTTGCCCACTTGCCATGTTCCAGAGACTGGGCTGCTTCGGTATGCAACCACTTCTGTCCCTGGATCTTCCTGCTACCGTCGTTGAGTTTTACACAGAACATCTTAATGTTTCCTATGTACTAGGTATTCCTTGAGTCCCAAATGATATTGGGTGAGTGTGCCTATTCTGTGTCCAAATGTCCCTAAAACTAGTGTAATTCTTTTCAGCCAGCAGATGCTTTGGGAAATAAAAGAGTCAGTGAACACAAGTTCTCATTTGTGACGTAACTTCACACGTGTTCTCAAATCAGCTAAGTAAATCCAGGCATGTAGCTTTGAATTTTACCAAAAAAAAATGAATAGGAATAGCAATGAGAAAATACAGAAACTGGCCACATTCTATTTTTTTCTTTCCCATTTTACAATCCCAACCATTTCACAATGGGATTCTTTCACATTTTAAAAGTAAATTTATAGTCCAGGGCCGTGTTTTTCTTGTATTGGATAACAATAAAACAAGCAAGTACTTTGAATATGTTAACAAAACTTTGAATTTGTGATAAATGGAAATAACTCATCTATGCCATCCATAAACTTAGATCTGGAATAGAAATAAACTTTTTTTGAAGGGAACACAATGGCAAACAGAAAACAAAGATAAATCCTCAGTTTTTGAGGGGATGGGGAGTTGCAGAGGAAAAAAAAGTGACCAGATGTGTTGGGAGGGGGAAGAGACCTTGGATAAGGATATACAGGGATGGGAAAAAAAAAATTCAGAGGGAAAGATGAACACAAAGAAAATATAGGTGTAGCAATCTTATTTGTATGTTTACCCTTGATAAGCCATGCTTATCACTCTTATCCTCTATATAGTTATTGTTAACTCTTCCACATTTTAAATTCTTTTTACTGTGTTTTTTTTTAATAAATACAAAATAAAGAAAAAAAATCCTCAGTTTTCTTGTGAATGAGAAGAACACCCTACAGTGCTTCCCACTATGGATAAAGTTGATGGCCTTTTAAAACCTCAAAGTGAGGGGCTGGAGAGATGACTCAGTGGTTAAGAGCACTGACTGCTCTTCCATAGGACTGAGGCTCAATTCCCAGCACCCACATGGCAGCTCACAACTGTCTATAGTTCCAGTTCCAGGCAAACACCAAATAAAGTTTTGTTTTTTGTTTTTTGTTTTTTTTTTTTAAAGAAAATCTTGAAGTGAATACCACATTCTTATGTCCAATAAATCTGGGACAAAGTGTCAATTGTGGCTCTGACATGGGTGGTAGTGCCACTCCTGGCTGCAGCATTGGCTCTAGCTCACCTTTCTGCATCTCATAGCACCTCCTCATGGGATGGAAAAGCAGAGGGGACAATACTACTGCTTCTCTGGGCCATATGCTCCAGGACTTGCACCTTGCTTGTTTTCACATGGGCCTTTGGGCCCAACATGATAACATACTGTGTAGTTCAGTACTTCTCAATCTGTAGGTTATAATCCCTTTGACAAACTTCTGTCTCCAAAAATATTTACATTACAATTAATAACAGTAGCAAAATGACTTTTGTGAAGTAGCAACAAAAATAATTTTATGCTTGAGGTCACTATAACATGAAGAACTGTTTTAAATGGTCACAACTTTAAAAAGGTTGAGAACCACTGCTGTGCAAGATCAGTGCCGGGTGCTGTGTGATACTTTTAGTACTCTAGGTACACAAAGTGTTCAGCACACAAGAAAACTTCCCAGCATTCCCAAAGAGAAAGTGCTCTTTGTCATCATATATTCCCATTATATTCAGGAATTTCTACATTTTTGCCTTGGTGACACTGTCACTATTCATTAAGATCAGACATAGGAGAGGCAATTCCTGGGAAAGCGTCAGTTTTCACTCAGAGTTCCATCACTGGGAAGGTACGTCTTTGCAGCAAAGCTATAAAGAATCACCCTCAGAGTAGAGTCCTTAAAGTTCAAGGCCAAAGACTAGATCATATGCATTCAGTTCCTATGCCAATGAGTTCAAAGCTATTCTCCACTTTCTCTTCTGTCTGGTTCAGTGTATCTGGCTTTATGTTGAGGTCTCTGATCAATTTGGATTGAGTTTTGTGTGAGGTGATCAGTATCAATGTATTTGCTTTATTGTACATGCAGGGCCCCACCTAAGCTGGGGAGGATGGTTCCCTACATCGTCCAAGGTTTTCATAGCTACTCTTGGTCCAACTTATTAAGTACCTGTCCTCATTAGCTTTGATTTTCTCTGAACTTGAAGATGAGCCAATTCTGACAAACTGTGAATATGCAGACTCATTTGACTCTAAAGCCAAGATGTACAAGTGTTTCCTAATGTGTATGCCCCAAATCCTAAGGCAATTTTAGTTCCCCTTTCAGAGGGGTCATGTAAGACCAGTGAGAAGCAGAGATATTTACAATAGTATTCACAACAGTAGCAAGAACACAGTTATGAAGTATAACTGAAAATAATTTTATGGTTGGGGATTCCCCAAAACATGAATAATTGTATTAAAGGGTCACAGCATTAGGAAGGCTTGGAAGCACCATGTTAGGGACCAAGCTACAGGGGTACAGGTGGAGGATGGAGGAGGGGCAAAGGCCAGGTCTTTGATAGCAAGAACTATAGGTTTTTGTGGGGGTGCTCTGTTCACAATTGTGGCTCTTACCTGACTACTTTGGAAGTTTTCCTCAAGGCTGACTAATCAAGCTGTCTCTGCTTGAATATATGTGGGCAATCAGTTCATATCCAAGGTCCCCAGGTGACAAGTCCTAAAGTGTTGCTATCTACTGACTGACCTCTGGCTAAACCAATCAGATCAAGGCCCTCACCTCTGGAAAGCACCCTGCAGAGAGACTCACATCCTGGTCAGGGGTACCAGGTTCTCCTATGGGTCTCAGCAAAGGAAAGGGACCTGCAAAGCTCCTGTTCTTTCATGGTCCTTCTCTCATTCCTCCTATGCTACCACTACCTCCATAACCATGAGCGCCTCACAGTCTATTCTTTGTTGACTTGAGTTGACCCTCCAAAAAAGCCTCTGTGGTCCTGAGGTTTCCAAAGGATAACTGTGGGGATGCTCAGCCTTACAGAACTATCTGTAGCCATCAAGGTCTGAGAGCAGCCATAACAGGTCTGTGAAACTCTTTATGTTCTTAGATGGGACCCTCCAACCTTATGTGGGATTTCATATTTTGACTCCTGTTTCCATTAGTAACCCTTCCTTGGAAATGCCAACTAAGTTGTTTCTGTACTATAAACCTTGAAGAGAATAGTTCCTTGCTCAAGAAGTGATGGGAGATGAGAGACCTATACCTCAAGGTAGGGGACTTGGGCAAGTGATGTACTGTTAACAGTAAAGCCAGCTCGTCTATTCCTTCTCCTTTTTAGCTAGACATAGTCTTAAATGTGACATACATTCACTTCCAGGAAAGTGTCAGGGGCACATGATTTTGTGTGTATTTTATGTACATATTCATATTCATGGGTTTGCATATGTACACATGTGTAGGCTAAATAGATGTTGATAGGGAGGTCTTCCAAAGTTACTCTCCACCATTTTACAATTTTTGATTATTGATTTGTGTGTGTGTGTGTGTGTGTGTGTGTGTGTGTGTGTGTGTGTGTAAGTCACAAGACAACCTTTGGGAATGAGTTCCCTCTTTTCACCATATAGGTCTTGAACTCATTTTGTTAATTTTGGCAGCAAGATGCCTTTGCCTAACAAGCTATCTCTCTGACCCTCCACTTTAGTTTTTGAGACAGAATCTCTCTCTGGACCTGGAGTTCACCAAGTCAGTGACTAGTCAGTGAGTTCCAGGGATCCACTTGGTTCTATCATCTTGCCAAGTGCTGGAGTTAAGTACATGCATCACAGCAGCTGGCATTTTGTGTGGGTGTGTGGGAATCTGAATTCAGTCCCTCATACTCACATAGCAAGCACTTTACCATCTGAATCATCTCTCCTGCTCAACATCCACATTCTTTTGTGAATCTCTTTCAGGTAACACTGAATATGTCAATGATCCTCAAACAAACACCAGCTCTTTCTATCCCTTACTTGTGCCTTTCATTTATTTTGTTATTCTTATTGCTCTGGCTCCAGAATCCAAACCAGCAGTTTGTATATGAGGTCTTTCTTGTTATTACCTTAGATATTGTAAGGATTCCTGGCATTCCACGTAGCTGAGCCAACTAGGCTCAGGTGGGATGCACCTTGTATGAAGGCATGCCCCTGGGCGTGGCTGCGTAAACCCTACAGCACTGCTTATGAAAGCACCTCCCTGGATGCATGACACATATCTGTACATGCCCCTTCTCTTAAAAGAGACTGCGTGCACATGCTCCAGTCTCTCTGTCTCCTGCTGTCCTGCTCTCCTGCTTCTGCACCGGCCTGGAAATTTTCTCTTAAATAAACTGTGTGTGGCCTTGATAGTGTATATTTGCTTTCACGTGTGAAACTAACAGATATATGTTGTAGGGCAGAGCAAAGAAATGTAAATAAACCCACACAAGTGTGCCATGAGCTAGGCTGAGTTGAACAATGTGGATGTATTTTCATTACAAATAAACAACACTGAAGGACTATTATCAAGAAAGTTTCTTTTGTTTTGTTGTGGGCTTTGTCTAGAGTATTTGTCCATAACTAAGATGAATCTCTTTGACAAGTTTGATCCTCATAGTGATATATATTAAAGACCTCTCAGAACATTGAGCTGTCTGCTATTATGGGCAAGAGAGCCCTGTTTTCTTTCTCTCTTGTCTTGAGTGTGTGTGTGTGTGTGTGTGTGTGTGTGTGTGTGTATGTGTGTGTGTGTGTTGTTTGTGAAGGGGGGAGGTGTGGTGTGTGTATAATGATGTGTGTGTAATGTATGTGCATATTTTATAATGATGACTTATTTAAGCCTTATTAGGTGCTGCCAGTCAGTGTGGTTACCTACAATCTGGTTTTGCAAATTGGACAGCTGCTTCTAACACACTAGCTTTTGTCCAGTCATTTGTATCTCATTAACCTTCTCAAGACACTCAGTAGCATGCTAGATGGGAATCTATGTACAGCTGGAGAATTTACTCTAGCATGGGAAAAGGTTCACTGGTGAGGAGTAGGTGCTTGTCAGTTTTATTGTAAATTATTAGGTAGATACTAATATTTGCCTAAAATATAGAATTAATGAACATTGAATCTTTCTGCTTCACTTTGGCAACTTGTGCTCTAGGCTAGGGTTGTGAGAAATTGATCAAACAGAGTTCCAAAAGAAGAATTTTTATGTTTATTAGAGTTCAGGCACTGTATTAGACACTAGGGAGAGGGGTGGGGTTAACAGAAGAGTAGGTTGATGACCCCAAGTAGCTGTGTTAGCCACACACAGGGATTAGCATACTAGGAGTTTCAGGCAACATCTTGATTTTGCAAATAATAGTTTATGAGACAAAGTCACATACATTTATTTCCATTTTATCTAAGACTATCTTCATTCTTCAATGGTACAGTTGAGTGGTCACCACAAAGGCTATGTTTTCTGTCAGATATTGATTATCTGACATTTATAGAAAATGTCTTCCAATTCTTGATCTAGTGAGAAGTAAACATAATTCAAGGCAAGGTAGGAAATGATGGAGCTAACAGAAATTATGAACCAAATGGACTAAACAGATATTTACAGAACATTTTACCAAAACACAAAAGAATACACCTTCTTTTTTGCAACTCATGGTATGGTATTTTCTCCAAAAGTGACCACATACTCAGACACAAAGCAAATCTCAACAGACACAAGAAAATTAAAATAGTACTTTGTATAAATATGTTTCTGGCATTTACTAGCCCCACAGTTTGGACCTGCCTGCTGCTACTTATCTGGACCAGCAATCCCAAGCTTCCAAAGAAACACAGACACTAATATTAATTTTATGCTATTTGCCCTATGGCTTAGGCATATTGTTAGTTAGTTCTTTTATCTTAATTTAACCCATTTATATTAATCTGTCCTGCCACTTGGCCTGTGGCTTACCTGTGCTATTTTACATGTTGATTCTTGGGCAGCTGAATCATGTCTTTTTCTGACTCCACCTTCCTTCCCCTATCCATGTTTGATTTCTCTGCCTTTTTAAGATGTCTGACATAGGTCAAAATAGTCTCTTTATTTAAAAAATAATATTTACAACATACAAAAAGACATTCCCACATCAGCACCTTGCATTCTATCTGATCACCACAGATTAAAACTGGGTCTCAACAACAGAAACAACAGAAAGCTTGCAAACTCATGGAAACTGAACACTTTTCCACTGAATAAAAATGGGTCAAGACAGAAATTAAGATATTTTAGAATTCAATAAAAAAAGTACACAATGAACCCAAACTTATGAGATACAATGAAAACAGTTTTAAGAGGCCAATTTAAAGCACTTAATGTCTACACTAAAAAAACAAAAAACAAAAAACAAAACACGGAGAACTCTCATATGATCAATTTAACAGCACACTTGAAAACGCTAGAACCAAAAAAAGAAAAGAAATCACAAACAAAAGGTGAAGATGGCAAGAAATAGTAAAACCCAGGCTTAAAAGTCATAAAATAAAATAAAACAATACAAAAATCAATGAAAGAAAGAGCTTGTTCTTTAAGAAAATCCAACAAGAGAGACAAAACCTTATCCAAACTAAATAAAATTCAGAGTGAGAATATCCAAATTAATAAAATCAGAAATAAAACTTGGGACATAGGAAACCCAGAAAATCATAAGAACATATTTTAGAAATCCATACTTCAGGACCAAGGGCTGTCTGCTGAGTCCCAGCGGACTTTGGAGCGGGGGCAGATAAACTCTGCCTGTCACCATACCCACAGCTCCTGCTGAGGGAATTTGCACGGCGACCCACCACCACCTCGAACTGAGCTAACAGACAACTACAGGGGTTAGGGTTAGGGTTAGGGTGACAGGAGGCACACAAGCCCGAGTGCGACAACTGACCAGGAGCCATCCAATCGTGAACCACTGAAGCCATGGGCAAATGTTGGTGCAAAAAATTACATAATAATACAAAGAACAACATGGTAACTCCAGAAGAGAGTGGCGATCTTACAAATACAAGACCTGAACTGAGCAATGAAGAGGAAACAGAAGGAAGCAACACCAAAAATTCCTTTTTGAAGATCATCGAAGCTCTCAAAGAAGATATGAAAAAAAACCTTAAAGAAATAGAAGAAAATACAAACAAAAAATTGGAAGAGATGAACAAATCTATGAAAGAAACATGCCAGGAACTAAAAGCTGAAATAAAAGCTGAAATAGAAGCAATAAAAAAGGCACAAAATGAGTCAAAGATGGAAATAGAAAACCTGAAGAAAAAAGCTGAAACCACAGATACAAGCATAACAAACAGAGTTCAAGAGATGGAAGATAGAATCTCTGAAGTGGAAGACTCAGTAGCTCAAATAGATATATCAGTCAAAGAAAATAGTAAAACTAAAAAAACCATAACTCAAAATGTTCAGGAAATCTGGGACACCATGAAAAGACCTAATTTGAGAATAATAGGAATAGAAGAAAGAGAAGAATACCAGCTCAAAGGCACAGATAATGTTTTCAATAAAATCATAGAAGAAAACTTCCCTAACCTGAAGAAGGAAATGCCTATAAAGATACAAGAAGCTTACAGAACACCAAATAGATA
>PVIH01021412.1:0-29791 GCA_004025045.1 Sigmodon hispidus | reverse complement strand
TGGTGGTCCGATATGTTACAAGGGATTATTTCCATTTTTTTTGTATCTGCTGATATTTGCTTTATGACCAATTATGTGGTCAATTTTGGAGAAAGTTCCATGAGGAGCTGAGAAATATGTATATTCCTTTGCCTTTGGGTGGAAGGATCTGTAGATATCTATGAAATCCATTTGCATCATAACCTCATTTAGACTCCTTCTTTCTCTGTTGAGACTCTGTCTGGTTGATCTATCCAGGGTTGAAAGTGGGGTATTGAAGTCTCCCACTATTAGGGTGTAAGAATTGATGTGGGATTCGAGCTTTAGCAGTGTTTCTTTGACATAAGTAGGTGCCCTTATATTAGGGGCATAAATATTTAAGATTGAAATCTCCTCTTGACCAATTTTTCCTGTGATGAATAAGTAGTGACCATCTTGGTCCCTTTTAATTGCTTTTAGCTTAAAGTCTACTTTGTTAGATATTAAAATTGCAACCCCCGCTTGTTTCTTAGGACCATTTGACTGGAAAATCTTTTCCCAACCCTTTATTCTAAGCCTGTGTCTGTCTTTGTGGTTGAGGTGTGTTTCTTGTAGGCAACAGAAGGATGGCTTCTGTTGTTGTATCCATCTCGTTAGTGTGTGACGTTTTATAGGAGAGTTGAGACCATTGATATTAAGGGAAATTAGTGACCATTGATTCATATTTCATGCCATTTTTGATGGTAACTTGTTTGTATTTCCTTTCTCTAGGGTATTCTTCTGTGGAATTATTGATTGTTTGTGATTTCATGGGTGTATCTGGGGTCCTTATGTTGGAGTTTTCCCTCTAATTCTCTCTGTAATGCTGGATTGGTAGATAGATATTCTTTCAGTCTGACTTTGTCCTGAAATACCTTGTTTACTCCATCTATGGTGATTTATAATTTTTCAGGGTATAGTATTCTAGTTTGCCAGCCATGCTCTTTTAGCATCTGTATAACTTCTGACTAAGCCCTTCTAGCTTTCATCGTTTCCATTGAACAGTCAGGTGTTATTCTGATGGGTGTGCCTTTATATGTAAGTTGGCCCTTTTCTTTTGCAGCTCTTAAAATTTTTTCTTTTTTCTGTATGTTTTGTGGATTGATTATAATGTGGCGCGCTGACTTTTTTGGGGTGTCATATCTATTTGGTGTTCTGTAAGCTTCTTGTATCTTTATAGGCATTTCCTTCTTCAGGTTAGGGAAGTTTTCTTCTATGATTTTATAGAAAATATTATCTGTGCCTTTGAGCTGGTATTCTTCTCCTTCTTCTATTCCTATTATTCTCAAATTAGGTCTTTTCATGGTGTCCCAGATTTCCTGAACATTTTGAGATATGGCTTTTTTAGTTTTACTATTTTCTTTGACTGATATATCTATTTGAGCTACTGAGTCTTCCACTTCACAGATTCTATCTTCCGTCTCTTGAACTCTGTTTGTTATGCTTGTATCTGTGGTTCCAGCTTTTTTCTTCAGATTTTCTATTTCCATCTTTGCCTCATTTTGTGTCTTTTTTATTTCTTCTATTTCAGCTTTTAGTTCCTGGCATGTTTCTTTCATAGATTTGTTCCTCTCTTCCAATTTTTTGTTTGTATTTTCTTCTATTTCTTTAAGGCTATTTTTCATATCTTCTTTGAGAGCTTTGATGATCATCAAAAAGGAATTTTTGGTGTTGCTTCCTTCTGTTTCCTCTTCATTGCTCAGTTCAGGTCTTGTATTTGTAAGATCGCCACTCTCTTCTGGAGTTACCATGTTGTTCTTTGTATTATTGTGTAAGTTTTTGCCCATGGCTTCAGTGGTTGACGATTAGGTGGCTCCTAGTCAGTTGTGGCACTTGGGCTTGTGCGCCTCCTGTCATCTCTCTGGGCGGGGTCTGATTCTATCCTTTAGGGACCCCTGTTGTTATCTGTTTGCTCAGTTGGTGGTGGAGGTGGGTAGCTGTGCAAATTCCCTCAGCAACAGCTGTGGGTATGGTGATAGGCAGACTTTATCTGCGCCTGTTATAGAGTGAGCTGGGACTCACTCTGCCTATTGCAGTATTTTACACTCATTCATTAATTAATATTTACTTTGCTTCCTTCAAATAGAAGTGTGTACACTAACTACTATATGTATTGCTGCTATCAACTAGGTGTCTACTGTCTTTACAATTCTACTTATAATTATTTGGGGAATATAATGAAAAGTATTTGCAGTATTAAAGGATAATTATGTTTTTGATTTTTTTAAATGAAACGTCATTATAGTGTTTGTAACAATCATATTTTTTTTTACATTCTCACCCGTAGTGATCAGAAATGAATTTCTTCATTTTCTTGACCCTTCCCTCTTTAAATGTTTGTTATTTTAAAAGGTGTAAAGTGCTGTTAGTGTTTGATTTCTACTTTCCTAATTACAAGTCATGTTTTGCATCTTTTCATTTATTTGTCACCACTTACGTATCTTCTTTGGAAGATTACTTTTTATGTCCCTTGACCATTTTAAAATTATGGTGGTCTTTATAGTTGTTGCATTTTAACCACTTTTTGAGACATGTAGCTCACTTCGAACTCACTATGTACACTTGGAGGGCCTTGAAGTTGCAGCAATGCTCTTACCTTTGCTGGGATTACAGATCACACAAAAGCATCCTCTCAGAATTGTTTATATTTGCTATATATTAACTTCTTATCAGATTATTTGAAAATCATCTATCTCTTTCCATAGGTTCCTTTCTTGGTCATGACTTTGTCAACTCACAGATAGTCTATGTATTTGTATGGTTTTTTGTGTGTTCTTTTAGTAGTATAAGCAGGAAACCATTATCATATTTGATGGCATTAATCTTTTCTTATGCTTCCTTCTAGAAACTTCATAGTTTTAGGTTTTAGTATTAAGGCAGTTGAATCATTTGAATTAATTTTTATATGTGATATAAACTCAGAATTCAACTTAAACTTTTGCTTGTAGATAATATCAAGTTTTCTAAACGTATTTGTTGAAGTTACTGTTCAGTCTTCTATGCCTCTTTAAATTTATGTGTATATATAATTATGTGTGTTACATAGCAAAATCATTTAGTTTTGTCACTAAACATAAATTGGAGTATGAGATATTTCTCATTTCTTCCTCATCTTTTTAAAGAGATCATTGTCACATGTTTTTTTTTTCATGTTTGACTTTTTAAATTGACATTTGGGTTGAAAGGCATTCCGATTTTGTTTAGTATTTGGTATTACATACTCTATAGTGGTGAATAAACCCATGTATGTCTTCAGATTTTTGTTAGTGTATATTAAATATATTTCTAGAAGTGAAACTTGGGAGTTTAATGATAAATGCATCTGTCTTCCTAAGTTTCTTTTTTCCCACATGGATTTGACTGTTTTCACTTTCAACAGTGGTCTCTGTGAGGCGTTGTCTTCGCACACCCTTTATAACTGCTACCATTGTTAAATTCTTGGAATCTCATATCTGTGATAGATTAGAAATGAAATACCATTTTTGTTTCATTTTTTAGTTTTTGTTAGAAATTAGCTCAGTATGTTTTCATTTGTGCCTTATGAATTTGTTTCATGTACCCATTCATAGCCCTAACTCTTTCTATGATAAGTTTAGTAATTCTGTATCTATAAGTTTAAAACATTATTTAGTTTATCATATCGTTAAAATTTTGCTTATGAGCTTGTATGCTTATAAAGCTCAAGGAAAGAGTGATGGCTAGTGCAGGAAAATAGCTCAGCAGGTAAATCTCTTGCTCCTCACACACGATGACCTGAGTGTGAACACAGACACATACAAATGAGGAAGGGCTTGCCAGTTTCTCTGAGATGTCTCTGATCTCCATAGTGTGTGGTGGCATGCATGCCCACCTAGGTGACACCTGACACATGCGGCTATACATATGCATGTGCACACACAATTAACACTAGTTATATAAAAATGTAGCTGCCTAACTTAAAGGCATTTTGTTTTTCTTTGCAGAGTGGGCTTCAAAAATAAATTTTACATCTTTTTTTCTATTGAAGGACCTTGGTTATAATAGTGCTTCTCTGCTCTGTCATCATTCTCTTTATAACTTTGTTTTCTTAAAGAGCTCCTCCAGAGGCAGTGATGGGTGCTGCCTTAGTTAATTTAACTTTTCATTCTCCTCTAAATCATGAGTTAGATATGAATAGCTTTTTAAATGAATTGTGAGATTTAATTAGTGTAATGTAGGGGAATAATAACATGCTCCTATAGATGCATTATGCTCATTACAGAGCATGAGTTTGATGTCTGCAGTTATCTGATTACACTCGGTCATCTTTCTAGACTGAATTAACAGTATTTCACAGTCCTTTGTATTTACTCATCTTGGAGGCTTACCACTTCACTAGTTTTTTTAATATTTCATCTAAGAAGACATATTTATATTTTATGACATAATCTATCTCACTGTAATCTAAAGCTACTCAGTCTTCATGTAAGCAAATTCATATAAGTATTCCACTGATAATATCTTCCTGGGATAAGATAAAAATTTAATTTTTAAATTGCTTGATTAGCTTATATTCTTTGTTTAAAAAAACAATATTTTTCATTAATGATTGTATTTTCTCCCCAAATTTCCAAACATCAAGTTGTTACTAGACTGTTGGTAAATACTTGACTTTGTTACTCTGTTGCTTTATCATTCTAGCACTTCCCTGAAGTACCTCATTTCATACAATTTGACTGGTGTCATTTGGTGTGGCCTCACTTATTAAAATAGCTTTCTTACTGCTTTGTGGTATATACTCTGCATCCATCTCGTGTTTTTCCCACTTTCCTCCTAGGGTCATCATCCTGTATGGAGCCCAAGAGTATATATAGTTGGTTAGTTTTTACTCTTATTTTGGGGGCCCAGCACCCAGCTGCCAAATAAGTACATGGGGACTTTCTGAATGGTCAGCATTAGCTTGGTTTATTTCTAGTCAGCTTTTCTTAAATTATGGATAGATACTATCTACCTTTTGCCTCTGGCTTTTACCTTTCTTTATTTTATCTGCCTTTCTTCCCTTGCTCTATGGCTGGTTGTGCTTCTGGGATGCTGGCCCCTACATCTTCCTCCTTTTCTCCCTCCTTTTCTTCTCTTTTAAATTCTCTCTGTCTGGCAGCTCCACCTACTCCTCTCCTGCCTTGCTTTCAGCTGTTTATGAGACCAATCAGGTGTTTCACACAGGCAAGGTAACACGGCTTTACCGAGTTATACAAGTGCAACGTAAAAGAATGCAGCACATCTTTGCGTTATTAAACAAATATACCACAGCATAAAGGAATGTAAAACATCTTAAACTAATAATCCACAACTAGAGCCTTTAATAGGGTTATTGGAGACAGCAGTATGCTGCCTCTGGGTTTGCAGGTTATAGATCCTCTCAGTGCGCAGAACTGAGAAACGTTAACAACTCATTCTCATTTTTCATGTGCCTGCCCTCTGTCCTCTGCACCCTTCTCCTTCCTTCTCTCCTCTGTTTCTGTTCCATTCCTTGCTATCCGTAGCCTACTTAAATCTGACTTCATGTAAGTGCTTCCCGTATTTACTCACTTACACAAGGATTCATTCTAGACTTCCTCTTTTGCTTTCTCAAAGTTTCTTTTTCTGAACAGGATTAATCTGTCTCTCATTATCTAAGATAGATATGCTTGTTTTTCCCAACCTCAGCAGACTATGTAATTCTGGGTTTCTAACATATACTTTGTAAAAACCAGCTAACACTAGGGTGCAGTATTTGCGTATAGTTCTTTTTGTGGTCTGTAGCTTTGTATTATCTAGTCTTTTGGCCTGTTTCTGTAGTCTTTACTTCAGTAGTTTTTATGTTTTCATCTTTTTGTGATCTTATTTAATAAGATTTGTAGGAGCGTACACCTCATCCTAGTTTTCCTAGCATTCTGGTTAATTATTTTATGAATTTCATTTAATAAAGTTTACTTAGTCATACTTCAATATTTGGGATGTGACACATTAATAAATTTTAGTATCTACTACCACAGTTTTACAGAGAACCTTCTTCACCTTTTAACACTTTCCTGGTGTGGCTCTTTGTGATTAACCCAGCTTCAGCACTGTGCTAAACTCAGCATCTTCTTTCATATTTGTAGTATAATGTCTTATTGTATTTTATCTTGTTTCTATATGATTAAACACAAAGACACAAAATAATACTGCTGGGTTGCTAGAAACTATTGCTTTTATTGGTTGTTTCTCAGAGACTATCATCCAATTTAAGTAAAACTCGGTGACTTCATATTTGTTTTCCCATAGTGGCTTCTGGCTGTACCAAAACTGAGTTTCTGAGCTATGCTGATAACCAGCAGAGAATGGAGAGAAGCCTCCTTATTTGATCTCAAGTATTTCGAGTCTACCTTTGGTCACAATTCTCAACTTTAGCACCTTTGAAGTTATTGTATTAATGGCTCTATTCCTTTTACTAAACTGGAGCCAGGTTGATGTCTTAAGGGAATCAAGTTTATAGGCTTGTCGTGATGGCACGGTCATTAGTCTCACACTAAGAGGCAGAGCTAGATGGTTTTCTGTATATTCAAGACTAGCATGGCCTACATAGTGAGTTCCAGGCCAACCAAGGGTATGCAGTAAGACTTTGTACAGAAAGAAAACCAAGTTTATTTCTTTTACAGTG
Organism: Sigmodon hispidus; assembly: GCA_004025045.1. Taxonomy (NCBI): domain Eukaryota; kingdom Metazoa; phylum Chordata; class Mammalia; order Rodentia; family Cricetidae; genus Sigmodon; species Sigmodon hispidus. The sequence goes on along the minus strand of PVIH01021412.1, from coordinate 23,154 downwards.
GTTTACAGACTATAGTCTGGCTAGTTTTAACAATGGCTATCTCCTGACAGAAAGGCTGAGAATCTGGGAGTTGTTCAGTCCACCAGACTAGATGTCTCAGTTGGTCTTCAGTATATGTTATATGTTGGAAGTCTGAAGAAGTAGGTCCTAATATTGGTGAAGGAATTTTTTAGCTGTAGATAGATAAACTTACCAAGGAAGGTGAGGGCAAGTAGGGGAAAAACCAGTCTTCCTTTTATGTCCTTTTGGTGATGTGGGGGAGGCTGACACCTGAAAGTGTGTGTCTTCTGACCTCCAATAATCCAGGCTACGGTTGTCTCTCTCCACTTCAAGTAATCCAATGGAGAAAAATCTCCCACAGTGTTCCCAATGGCTTGCCTTATAATCCAGTCAAGAGGTAGTCAGGCTGACAACCAAGGTCAGCCACGTCACTGCCTCCCAGCTTATGCTAGTAACTTTGTTCTCACTATCTTTTGGGCTCCACCATCTCCTGTCTCTTTAGCTTCATTCCCTCCCAGTGGCCACACTTACCTTCCTGCTGATCCATGGTCTCTTAGTCTGCTGCCCTTCACTCAGTGGTGGTCCGTGGTATACTGACACACCCTTCACAAATGTGAATTTTCCTCACAGTGTCATTTGTGACTTGGGTATTTCTACTTCATGAAACTGATTTTGATATATATATTAAAATATATGGATATATATTTCCATATACCATGCTCAAAATGTTACTTGAATTTTTCCCTCATATAAAAACTATTTTATCTAAAATAGACACATTTATAAATCTTCATTAGTACTATGGCTACTAGGTCCTCTAGTAAAAAGTCCCTGTATTTCTCCCTTTAGTTTTATTTATTTTTTGCTTCTCTTCCCCCCTCCAATTAAATGAATGGATGAATTTTCTTCCCATTTGTATTGCCTGTATTTGGAAAGACAATCTAGAAAACTGATTTTTGAATTTTTTTAAGTGTTTATTCTTCAAATGAAAGCTTCTGTAAACTTGGTGTATGTATGCCTTTTCATATACTTATATCACTACTTAAAGAGGTAACAATGAGGATCTCTGTCTAGGAAAAACTATGACTTGAAAATTATTGGCTCATCATGACATCCATTCACAAATCTTTCTTTGTATTAATACAGGAGACATCTTTTCTCAACACAGGTGAAGTATTTCTTATCCTCATTCCCGCAGCTACTCTCTCAAGCCCAGCATACATTAGATATGAAGCTGAAGGTCTCTTTCCACCTTCTGACTTGCCCAGAGAAGGCTAGTTTAACAGTAGCCAGAGTGAGTGCTCACAGTCTTTATGGAAATGTGAGCACTTTGAACAATCACCCACCTTACCATATGAGTAATGCTATGCCCTCTGAGTCATTTAGATGTAGCCCATCCTTTAGATATAGCTCAAGATTCAGTATGTTTATTGCTAAAGCCATTATCTTTCACTGCCTCCATCTGTTTCACTTCCATTGACTTTAAAGCATCTTACTGTTAATATATGCTTTGTATGTGTATGCAGTGCAGTTCACTGTTTATGCTGCCTGGCTACCCGTCTTCACAGCCAGTGCTACTATAATAAGAGAGGAAGGAGACGGACAGGAAGGGAGAGACATAGAAAGCGAAACAGAGATACAGAAAGAATATGGATCCTTGAAGGGTTTCAGAGACAAATTCTTAAGCAATTCCAAGATGCTTAGTTCTCCTTGTAATTGAGGTTTCAGATCAGCCAGATTCCAATGTAAGTATGTGTCAGGCAGGTTCGCCTTTGTTTTACATCACCTTCCGGTCAAACCGTATTAGTGTTTCCTTCATTTCTGTCTTCTGAAACAAAAATTGCTTTTAATTTACTTGTAGCATGCAAATCAATCAAATCTTTGAATAAGTGCCTACAGTGAATTTAAAGTTTTAGGTATCTTTTTTTTTTCCCCTACTGATCACTTTCAGTTCTGTTTGGAAAGAAGACAAAGAATAAGAATAAAGCTTTATGCTCTCACATTAATACTCTGTTGAGCAAGTACACTACTTGTGATTTCTGCTACTTGTGTGTTTTCCAGTTTGTTTTGCTGCTTTCAGAATGGCTTATAATGATATCTTTTATGAGAGTAGTTTTATATAGTTTAAAATATTAGGTAGGGAAATGTATTTCATTACTTAAACATCAATTATCTTGTTATCAAATAATTATTATATTCTGATTTAATTTTAAAGAAACTATTTAATCCATATTTTTATTTCTCTAATGCATTATGCCTTCAATAAGCTTAGATTTTTTCTGAAAAATTGAAATGGTCTCTATTTAGAATAAGTGATATTTGCCTTCAAAATTTTTTATATGAAATATTTTTATAAGACAACATCTATAGTGTTATAATTTCTATTTTTGATGGTTAGAGAAGGAAAAGTTGCTACTGTGTCTTTAATGGAAAGCAAAGGTTATCTTCTATGGCCTTTGTGTGTATGTGCTGATGTGAATGTAGGCAGCCAGACAGGCGGTGTGTGCAGAGAGACCAGGGAACGGCTGCGGATCGATACGTGTGGTGTGAAGTGAATTAATGTGAGGCAGGCCGTCTGTCTGTCATGAGATTGTGGGGAATGTGGGGCAGTATTGGTCAGTCGCTGCACAGATCCGCTTCCAATAAATTCCTGCCTTCTGCCTGCAATGCAACTGGAGATATTCACACACTCCCTTATTGTTAGATTTTACTTCATTCAAAGTAAATGTTCATATCAAATCATTGCCTCCAGTGTACTTTAATTAGATTGCTAGGAAGCCACAGTTGTGAGAAACTGATGGAATAAAAATACCTACTATTGTTTTGAATATTGTTTTCAATCTCACTGGAAATCTATATTTTATGAGAATGAAAAATATAATTTTTATTAACATTTTGTAGTTTTTGTTCTTCATGCTAACAGTATTATCCTTCCATCTAATCTTTGGTAAAATAATAAGGGTACAGTGAACTGAACTGATTTTATATCCCTGAATTGCTTAATGAGCTGCATTAAAAAAATCTTACTAAATTAGGATTTTATTTTTGCTTGTCATGTTAGTCATGTGACACTATTGAATTCTCCTGAGTTCATTTTATTTGTCATTACTCAGATATTGTAAGCGAGTTAAACCAGATGGAAAATGTTTGTAAAGATAATATATAGGACAAGAAATGTACATTTTAGCTAATGTCTATATCCTATTGTTGAAATTAAAAAATGTATTTTGTGTGTCTAGGTGTTTTTTTTCTGCTTGTAGGACTGTGCAGCATGTGTGTATCTAGTGCTGTCAGAGATCAGAAGAGGGTATAAGATCCTCTGAACTGGACTTACAGATGGCTATAAATCACTATATGGGTGCTGGGAATTGAACCCGGGTACTCTGGAAGTTGAGCTCATGCTCTTAACTGCTGAGCTATCATCTCTCCAGTTCCTGTTGGTAGAATTTTGAAACTAGTTTTAAGTTATTGTTTTTGAAGATCATATTTCTGTATTTACATTGATGCATTTTCAAGTGATTTATATCTGTATATATGAATGCACATATGTACAATTGGTAAAGTTTAATTATTACAGGTCTTTAGCAATAATAAGTGACCCAGTATATAGAAGTCTACAAGGTCTCAAAAGTCTTTTCTCACTTCTCCTGCTCTGCACGTTCCCCTACCCTAGCTGCTGCCTACCAGCTTTCTGCTTCGTTCCATTTTTTCCATTTCCTTCATGAGTCTCATTATAGATGTTCTATATGAAACCTATAATGGGAAAATGTACATTTTGTAATACTTACATTTCTATACTTCATTTTTCATATATTTACTGTATCTCTTTTTTGATCTCTTGCTATCCTTATATATTTGTAATATTTTTCTTTCCCCCCTAATTATCATTATTATTATTTCCTAGTAATTAATATAATTTGTGTTGTGGGATTGTAGTTATTTTCATTGTGTTCTGTTCATTTTAGTTTTATTGAACTTTATTCTCAATACTTTGAGTATATTTATCAAAATAGTACACTTTAACTTATTTTAATGTAATTTACAAGTAAGCTCATTAACATGTTTTATACAAGCCAAAAGCAAAATATCACCATATAATCAACAGTTTAAACCTTTGCTTATGAATAAGCATGTTTATGTGTACAGATCTTATAAAGATTTTTTTAAGTTTTCCACAATATTTTATCTTTTTTTAATAATGAATCACAAGGAAGTAATGTTTGCTTTGAAAAGCTTACGTATTTTATATCAGTAACAAAGTAATTTTCTCTTGTCTTTGTATTTCCTTGGAAGTAATATAGAGGTTAGAGGGATAGTTTAGTAGGTGGATGCTTGTTGCACAACCTTAGGCACCCAGGGCTGGAGAGAGAGCATAGCAGATAAATGTACATGCTGTTCTTGCAGAGAACCTGGGTTCAGTTTCCAGCACCCACACCAGGCATCTCAAAAATAAGCGGAATTCTAATTTTAGGAAACCAGTGACCTCTTCTGACCTTTATAAGCTCCAGAAACATATGTGATACACATACATTTATTCATACAGACAATTATGTCACACAAGATTTAAATAAATAAAAATCATCTCTAGTAGCCATGTAAAACCAAGGTACAGCAATGCAGATCTTCACCTGTATTGGTGGAGGCAGAGTCTTGTGTATCTCAGGCTTGCTGGCTCATTCCAGCCAATCAGTGAGTCCCAAGCAAACATAACAATCATTGTCAATAGATAAGATGGTAGGAGGAGGTGGAGAGAGATAAAGGAAGAAACCCTATTGTAAACTCAGGCCTCCACATGTACATGCAGTGAGAAGCACATTTGTGTATTTTTACATGGTTGCACACGCACACACAGAATAATATTTTGTCACAATCATCTTTTCTCTTTTATGAATTTGGTAGTCTTGTTTATAGAATATTTTTTAAATAGTTAAGTTTACATAAAGCAAAATGGATCAGTTTTGCTTATAGTTTTGAACAATGTGTTTGGTTATGTACATGCTTCCTTCCACAAGCAGAATATAGATTAGCTTTGTTTTTAAACTCTGATGTCTGTCTGTGTTAAGACAGTACATAGCATGCACCTTAATACTGTGGAGATCAGAAGCCGCCAAAGTATGGTTTGGGGTTTATAACAATGCTATGATGCCTTCTTTTTCAGGAAGAAAAAAATTCTTAGCATTATTATTGATCTTTATATATCTTGAAATTTTAATGTTATTTCCTGAATGCAGTCTGCTGAAATTGACTTTGATGGAGGATTTAGAATGCTATGATTTGGTTGGCTATCTTCAGCACCTGTAGCCTTCACAATCTTCCAGAACATTTAAATGGTTTTTAGGGAATTAGTTGTCCTCATTGTACAGTGTTGTGGGAATTATGACCTTGAGCTTATTGGGAAAATGGTCTCTTCTTTTTTACTTATTGGCAATTAAATAGCACCGAAGATTGAATTGCATATTCAAGGAAAATCAAGGACATAGCTTAAATAATTTTTTTAAAGCATGCATTCTTTGGTTGATGATATCATTTGAGTTTCTAGTGTTTATGTTGCAGCATCTATCAGAGCATCATCTTCTGTGTGCTGCATAACATTCCACTGTATGACTACAATTTTGTATCTGTGTGACCATTTACAATCTCAACAATTTTTCACTTTTGTAGATAATGTTGCTGTGACTATTTCTGGATTAGTTTTCATGTGGACATATGATTTCACTCCCTAACAGTAATTTTTTGGGTCATATGTGAACTTTGTTTGATATTTAGGATGAATTGAAACACTGTTCATTGGTGAGATTTGGAAGTTTCTTATACATTCAAGATACTGGTCTCTTCTTGGATATATGATTAAAAAGTATTTTCTCTGGTGTATGTCTTGCCTTTTTCCTTCTTAATAGGGGTTTTGTAGAAAAAAGTTACTTTATTCCTGTTAGGAACCACCTAATCAATATTTGTGTGGATTATGCTTTTAATGTCAAGTCTAACCTTAGAGTTCAATAATTTTTTAATTTAAAAATTCTAATTATTTAATTCCATAATTCATTTGGTGTTAATTTGGTATAAGATGTTTGCTCTAGTTGGGATGTCCTTTCCTCTTGATGATTCATTCACACTGAGATTTATCTTCAGTGTGGTAATATTGGAAGGTGGTAAAGCATTTCAAAGATTGAGCCCAGTGAGAGGTTGCTCAGTTTTAGGTGATGTCCTTTGAGAATGATTGAGATAGTTGTTATGGGACTTCACGCTTGGTCTGTCTTCTTGTATCACCACTAGTATCATCATGTATTCTTTCTACACTCTTGCCATGATGACTCTGTCTACCACTTACCATGAGGTCCTCGCCAAGGCCAAGTACATGCCAGCATCACATCCTTGATACTCCAGAATAGATATATACAGTAGAAATTTATTAAACTGGCAATAAAATAAAATATGAAATTCTCAAATGAATGAATGTATCTAGAAATGAAGTGATAAAAATTTGACTAGACTCAGAAAGACAAAAGCTACATATTCTCTGTCATGTGGAGTGCCTAGCTTCTAATTTACAGGTTCTCTCTCTCTCTCTCTCTCTCTCTCTCTCTCTCTCTCTCTCTCTCTCTAAGGGATACATGAGAGTATAGGTGGAGAAAAATCTTGTGATGAAATGACTATGGGGGTTCAAATCAGAAGACTTGCATTTCATCTCTGGCTTTGGAACTTAGCAGTAGTGTTATGTTGAGCAGCTTGTCTCTGGTTAAATAGGATGAATATAAATGACTTATTTATAAGCCTCAACATTCTCTTTCACTGAATCTCTTAGTTTCATAGGAAAGGAAAATACTAATGATTGTTACTGTCTGGATTATTCTTTAGTATCTTTGTTCCAGTTTTTCTGCCCATTTTTAGAATTACCAAGTGTCAGCAAAGGAGAATGAGATTTGAAAGGTTATATTCTGATTCGGTTATATGAAAAAATAATCATTGACTCTTTAAAAAATCATTTGAACAATATGTTCTTTTTGTAATGTGTTTATCTTTTTCTTTTTATCATCTTCTCTTTGTGATTACTTCCCAATTATATTGTGTTAATTAAATAATTAATTCTTTTATAATAAACCTTTCCCTCATGTTAAAATTGATCTTTTGAACCCAATAATAAATATATTTCAGTGGTGGCATCATCATTTTCTGTTCATTGGAGACCATTTTTGGGATCACTATTTTCTTTTCTCTCTCTTAATTCTCTGCCTCCTTCCCACCCCCCACTTTCCTTCCCCCACACCCCTTGCATCACACCCTTTAAAGCAGCTTGAACAAATGATGCTGCTATGGTGGGGTGTTCTGTTTTCCACATTCAATCTATAGATCTTGGGATCACCTACTGATAGGTCCAGATTGACATCACTGATGGTGAATGAGTTAAGTTTCTTTCTCAGTGCTGTTAGTCAGACTGGGCAATTGTGTAGGACATTATGATTGAGAAGAAAAGAAAACCTTCAACATTTAGTTTGTAAAACATTTGTATGGCTCCTGTATAAGCAAATATTAAAGTACTTCTTTAAAAGACTTGATTAGAAATTTCTACTTCTATAATAGCCATGATAATAAAAAACACTATAAGGTCTATTACTCATTGCCAACTTAGAAATAATATGGTAGATGCAAATTAGCACAGATTGTTTTATCAGAGATGAAAAGATGGCTATGCAGGAAAAAGACATTTGTCTGAACTAGCATAATGGAAGCTTTGATTGGTATGATAATTTTGTCCCTCATCCCTAATTCTTTCATAGAAGGAGATGTTTTTCTTTGGAGGCAGTTCCTTTCTCAGGGCACAGCTTCTTTTGTACTCACTCTCCTGCAAGCCCATGTTGTGAACACACTGACATAGCAGAGAAGTAGCCTTGGAACTGGTTCTTCACTTTACTTTGTTTTTAAACCTGATTGTTGCACAATTCTGTCTCAGTCACATAATTATAGCAAAGTGTTGGTGAAATGAGTCAAATAAAAACATAATTTGCACCAGAATTGGAGGTCTAACTTTGTCAGATGTTGATTAAAACTAAATACAGAATATACTTGCGCATATCCATCTCTGTAAATAAATAGAACAAAGACGAGTGCTTTACTCATTTGTATTTATACTTTGTCAAATTCACTTTTGAGCAAGTAAACAGTTTTACAAGTTTCACTCCATTTCTTTCATTTTGTTTAGTGAAATCTTGTCACTCTTTCCTCTTTTAGCTGGGGTCACTGCAGAAGCCATGCAGACTATGGCAGCAGCTCCAGATGCCTCAGGGCCTGAAGTCAAAGTCCAGGAAGAAGAGCATGACCTTGTGGATGATGACATCACTACCGGTAAGCATAGACACAGGAATATGATTTATTGGAGCTTTGGTTAGTATTTCAAACCGTTTGCTAAGCCATGTATTGGGGTTGTGTCTTTTGAGGGAAACTTGAAGTGGAAAGAGTTGATTTGGTCCATGATGGCACATGCCACTGTAACAGTGAGCCTGTGAGCTGTAACTTGATTTTGTGGAAAACCTTTTATTTGTGAAACTAGAGTTATTACTAAAGCCTTGGAACATGTAAAGACTTATGCATGCCCATTAGGCTGTGAAAGGCTCTGCAATTACAAGTTTGAACTCAGGGATAATTAAGATGTAGTGGTAATGTATATAGTGGAGGCTGCATAAGAAAATGTACATATTCTTTGTAGGGCAATTGAGGGTGAGAATGCTGCCTTTTCAAGTTATTTTTGTGGAGTATCAAATACTTTTACTTGTGTTATTTATCATGGAACCAGACATACAGCAAATTTTACAAGGCTCACATATGACATGTGTAGCCTGTCATTGTATCATTTTGTCTGGTTTTAGTGCCGAATCTCCATATTCATTGTGTTCAGTTTTTTGAATATATTGAGAATAAAAACAGACTGGATAGTTTTATTGAGATTAAGGTTTTGTTGTTGTTATTGTTTGGTTTATAAGTGATTAAAGTAGTTAAAAATGTGACCAAAATCTCTAATTGTTATTAAATGTCAATATTAAACAACTTTAAAAGAAGTATTACCGGAAAATAGGAGTAACATTTTTATTTTAAGTTTTTACTAATTCTTTGTGGATCCCACATCATTCATCCTCACCCCACTCATCTCTCATCTCTCTGCCTACCCCTTCCTCCCTTGGGATCCCACCTTCCCCCTCCATGTGAAAGTATAGCCAAAAAAAAAAAAAAAAAAAAAAAAAAACAATGCCAAGTGTCAGTTTAGAAGCTTTGGTGTGGCCCGTGAGTCTCACAGACAATCCCTTAGTCGACACATCTTTAAGAGTAAAATTTTTAGCTAAAAATTAAAAAAAGGGTTTTTTTCTCTTTCATAGCTCCGTGTAGTAGCAAGTCTAATACTATTACCACCTGAATGCCTGTGACTTCTTCCCACTGGGAAGAAGGTGAGAAAGCTCAGCAATTTCCTTAGATAATTGCAAAGCTTATGTCTAAGAATTGTACCCTTAGGCAATGGCTTTGAATACGTTGTGCCTAAGTAGAAGAGATGATGGGGTTGATTGTTACATTTTTTTTATAATAATGCTTTTTGAAATTATAATTGTAACTTTTTGTCTTTCTCCCTCCTGTGACCCCACTTTTTCTAATTTAAATTACTGGCCTCTTTTTCTGTGTTGGCACCTATATATATGCATCCATATACACACATGTCCCGAAATACACAACTACAGCCTTCTTAGTTTGTATAATGGTACCTGTATGTATATAATCTTCAGTATCATAGACATTTGGAATTGGATGACTAGTTGTTTTTACATGTAAGTCCTCTGGTAAAAATATCATCAAACTTAAATATATATGCTTAAGAATTTCCAAGTTTTCAGAAATCAATTAATACACCTTATTTCAATAGCCACTAAAGGAAGTCTTTCATCTGCAAATGTTTGTTAACTAAGAAGATACTTTTTAGCTTCTATTTTTAATTGCTCCTTTTTTTTTTTTAAAATAGTGCTATGGATATGTTTTATCTTAATTTCTTGCAAAGGAGGGGCTACCTTTGCAGTAGTAGAACAGATAAGTAAACATTCTGGAATAAAGATCATTTGTGAGCACTCAAATAAACTTTAAGAAATTAATTAAAAATTCAGATTATGTAATTAAAAACACATGAGATTATATTATAGCTCATGACTATGTTCTTATAAGTTTAATGCAGTCTTAATATAAGTCTCATTTAGAGAATTAATTCATACTGCCTACCATGTAATTCAATCTGTTTAATTTGGCTAAATGTGTGTGACGAATGGCTTCTGTCAGTTAATTTATTTGCTTCATGCCATGGGTACTAGAAGCAAGATTGTTCAATATCCAAAGTCCTTAAATAACCAAAAAGCCTTCGTTAACATGTTGTCAGAGCAGCAAGCATGCTGCCGTCTGTTGATGTTCAGGTTGCCTTTATACTGTGTGACTTGATTAAGCTGGGATATAGATTTTTGTGACAGTTTAGAAGAAAACCATATTTCTTTTTATTGACTAGAATCCTATATAAATTGCATTATGGAAAATATAGTAGCTTCATTGAGAGAAGCCCATTTTGAGCATGGTCTTATTTTGGGATGAGCAATATTGTCTTGTATGAGTACTACAGAGTGAAAGGCTGCCAGCTTTGCCAGTACCTTTGAAAAAATTCAGTTAATTTTTTAGTTATTTTAAAACAATTGATAATAATTATTCATAAAATAACTAGAAGTTATATCTTGACAAAATTTAATGTATTTGGGTTAATGTTGGTAGCTATTTAATGTTTGTTGTTATCTGATACTTAGTCTTAGGAATAGTTTGGCCACTTACCATTTGAAATACAAAATATAGTTTTCTATTTTTGCTAAAAGCAGGATGATTGTTTCTGAAATTATAATTTTGGCTGAGAATGGGTGAGGTATGAATCCTGTCTTAAGACATTTAAGCTTAACCTAGCTCCTTTTGTTAGTGTTTTTCTCACAGAGGTAAGCAGCATGGAGAAAGCCTCATAAGTGTGGGCTTTGATCAATGGAACTAATTAAGTGTATTTGAAATGAAGAGTACTTAATTGGAAGAGAAGAGCTGGAAAAACTGGGATAAAGAAATGAGTCTTGATTGAGATGGTTTAAACCTTTACCATGCCATTTAAACAATATGCTATTTCTATCTTTCTTTTTAAAGCTAATACCCATTGATCAGTGCTGCAGAATAATGCCTTGTTGCATGTGAACACACCTTAGATTTACTTACCATTTTGTCTTAAGGATTATTACATTCTTTACCTCTGTGGTTTAAATTATCACATTTATTTTGGTGAATCAACATTTTTGTGTATAAAATATTAAAACTTTATTTGAATTTTATATCATATAGTGTATATAGGACATGTTCTTTCTCAAAGAAATTATCTCAAGGTTTCCAATATTTTATATATTTAAGATCTAAGATATTTTCACCAACGTTATATTATTATGTCCAGATTATTGCTTTTATTCATATGTTTTCATAGAATTATAACCTATGTAGATATGTTATATATATATATATATACTGTGTAATCAATATTGTAAATAATGTGTTTTGTTTGCATTATGATTATATTTTATTTTAGTAATTTATCATTCATATGAGCTTTGGTCATGTTAATTCAGAGGGCCTCACATCCTATCCCCTCTGTGTTTTACACTTTTTCATGGGGTTTCCTGGGCTATGAGGGGAGGGATTTGATGGAGACCTCCATTTTAGGGCTGAGTATTCCAAGGTTATTAGAATAACAACTAGCTGTGAGTCTCAGTATTTGTTCCCATCTGCTGCAGGAGAAAGTTTCTCTGATGATGGCTGAGCAAGGCACTGATCTATGAGCATAGAAGTTTATCATTAGGAGTCATCTTATCACTGTAGTTATTTTTTTTGACTAACATTGTTATGATTTTATATGACATCATTGCACTATTAGGGGAAAGCTCATTAAAAACTGACCTCCGTAGAAAAAATTTAAGATGAAGCAGAATTCTTGACTAGGCATTCTGTGTGACACACTTTTTCTTTCTATAGTTGTCTTCATGGTAAAAGATAGCATTCTAACTGAGGATGAAGTGAGGAATCTTATAAATGTTACTTTTTACACAGCTGTTTAAAATTTCAAACTTAAAAATTTTTAGAAGAGCTTTATTAATAACCTACATTTATCTTTTAAAAAATCACTGTATTCATCTTTAATGTCTTATCTCTTATTTAATATAACAAAGACACACTATTGAACATGTAATAGTGAAAAAAGGTCAGAAATTGTCAACATTGTCAGGTAAGACAGTTGACAGATTCAGCTTCTCAAAATGACAGTAACTGTGACAAATGCACCTGAATTGACCTATTTGTTTTTTGTACTTCATAATATTTTTGTAAAATAATAATTAACTGCATTTTAGTTAGCACCCCAGATACAAATATATCCTTCCACCCCGATTACTGATGTAAAGATGCTCCGTAAGTGTTTCTATTGCTGTGAATTTAGTGCTGCCAGCACCTGTCTGTGCCAGCCTCTCCATCTAAGTTTTATATTGTAACTATATTTCAACTCAACTATTTAATAATGAGTGTTTTACTTCACTTTATATATCTGTGAAGAAGTCTGTGTTTTGGTAAATTAATGTTGATTTTTATTTGCATTCATTTTTTTGAATTATTGAATCAAAGTACTTTTCTACGTCTGACATTAGAGATTTTTTAACTCTCTTTTTAAATAATCAGTTTTTTCTTTGTGACAGACTTATGCAATTAATATCTAGTATCACACAGCATTGTATGTTGAGTTGTGGTACAAGATTCTTTTTATGACTTCATGAAAGATCTAGCAATGATTAAAGGTAGTTTTTCTATATTTGCTTTATTTTGTGTACTCTCTGATGGTTTCATTAATTTAACATATATTTTTGGCTCACTCTAGTTTTGCTATTTTTTTTAAAATATGTAATATATAAAATAGGAAATGGTACATTACCTCTTGGAATGTACATTCTAGTAAGGGAAACAGACAGTCAAAATAATAAATAATTATACCCTGTATAAAATGAGACATGTACAGAGAAAAGAAAAGGTAGAGAAAAGCAGGACACATTGATGATGCTAAAAGTCTTCATATAAAGAATTGTATGTGACTCCCATAAAATAGATACCAGGAAGCAATCTTGCAGAGAGAACCTCTTCAGGGTCTTCTACCTGACTGCTATTAGCCCTAGAGCATAACTTGAGCACCACATGATCTAAAATTATTAACCTGTACTGTCTCACATTATCCGTGATGATTTTAGAAGATTTTTTTATTTTTTAAAGTAAAATAATATTACAGACTATTGCTATGCTTACAGTATCAGTTGAACAATGTAGTAAATATCCTTTTCACTGCTTAAATTTGAGGTAGACCAACAAGGACTGGTGATGTAGCTCAATGGTAGAGTTCTTGCTTTGCATGTTCAAAGCTGCAGGTTTAGTCCACAGCATCATCAAAAAAAATCAAAGTTAGGCCAAAATACTCTCTCCTTTGGTGGGGGGGGATCATAAATTTCTTCTTTAAAATTTTCAACATTACTTAGAACTGTGATTTGTTGTTGTTGTTGCTACAGCCTTTTTTATCACATACATGTTAAACAGAGTTCATTGTTCTACCTGGTTTTCTGAAGTCACTACTATAAAACTGACACCTTAACAAATATTTGTGTGCTAAAGTCTCAACATGTCTGTTAAGAGATAAAGCTCGAAAGACTATTCTCTGAGACGACATACTGATTTGCTCATTTTACTACTTACTAAAGGCCCTGTTCATACATATTCTTACATTTTTTTTCTGGCTAAAAGATGGGAAATTTGCCATGTTAAAGTCCAGATAAGCTTCATTAGAAAAAAAGATGGAACATTATTTGTCCAAAGATCAAAATTGCTTTCTTAGAAGGAAAAGAGACTTTGTAATTACTGAGAGCTATACCTGTGTCCTTTATCTTTCTTATTTTAAACTTATAATTGACCGTGTGAAGGGGATTCAGGGAGTAGTAGATGATGGGACGTCTTATAACCATTGTTTGCTCTTTATTTCTTAAATTAATCTTGCATCATGATTTTACTTTTTATTTTAGAGATTATAATTACATAATTTCTCCCTTCTCTTTTCCTCCCTTTAAACATTCCCGTATGCCCTCTGTTCGCTCTCACAAACTTATGGCCTTTTTCCATTAATTTTTATTAGAGGTGTATATGCATATGCCTAGACATATATATTCCTAAATATAAACTACTCAGTCCATAAAAGATTATTTGTATGTATGTTTTCAGGGCTGATAAGTTGGTGTTGGATAACCAACCAGTGTGCTCTTCTCTGGAGTAGAGTATTTCTCCTACTCTGAGCATTTCTTAGTTGCCTGCAGTACTTTGTGTTGAGCCCTTGTGGTCTGCCCCACCCCCACCGTCCGCATCCATCCATCCACTTTGTCATGCCTTTGTATTGTCCTTGTTCAGCTCATGTTTAGGCAGCCATGGTGGTGAGGATTCATGGATGCAGCTTCTGATGTTACTAGGAAACACATTCTCACAACAAATTCCTCATTCTTATCAACATTATAATCTTCTGTCCCCTCTCTCAAATATTCCCTAAGCTTTAGCTGGAGGAGTGGTTTTGTAAGTGTATTTATTGAGACTGGGTTCCGCTTTTCTGCTGTTTCATTGGTGGAGGTTTTCTGTAATGGTCTCTTTCTCTTGCAAGACAAGTTTCCTTGATGAGGAGTGAGATTAAAGCATTATAAGTTGTTGTTACCCTTCCTTTTGACTGTAGCATGCTACTACTACAAAATATATCATGTTCAGACTCTCATGCAGATTACTAAAGCTGTTAGTTATTCCCCATGTAGTGTTCTGAGAAAAGATACTAAGAAAAATAGGGATCTTATAGTTTCTTTGAGTTGAATATCTGATTCTAAATTATTTTCCTTTTTATGCTTTACTTTTTAATCTGGGAAAATGTAAATTAAAATATATTTTTTTTAATTTTTAATGTTCAGTCTTAATTGTATACTAGTGGACAAACACAGTATTTCTAAACATGGCATTTGACATTTTCTAACAAAAAACAAGTAAGCTGTTATGTGAAACTCACACTATTTTTCTCATATATCCCTTTTTAGAGATTTATTTATTTGTTTTTAGTTTCAATTACCAGTTGCATGGTAGTGATGTTTAAATCTGCATCTGCAATTTCCATGCCTAGTCTAAGCACTAGGTTCACATGCTCTCATGTCCTATAGATGCCTAAATCCATGTTCAATACCTAAAGCCTCATCCCAAAGTAGCTACTTGTTATTTCTTCCTAAAGTTTCTCTTTCTTTTTACTTATACGCAATTGACTACTATCACTAATGACAGAATTAGTTGTCTCTAGCAGTGCCCAATTGTAGATGGTACTAATTTGTATGAAATGTTTCTCCTAATAGCTTATTCCTTAGAAACACTCTAGGTCTAGACCCCCCCCTTTTATAATTATTTCTATTGTTCTATTCTACAGCCACCTTCCTGACTCTATCGCTTGCCCTTGTCCGATATAAGCCATCCCGTACTCTGAGAATTTCAGTGCCCTATACAGCACTTTTTGCTGTTATTAGTTGATAATAACTGATTACCCACTGAATATAGCAAGGTTGCCAAAGCAACCTTCTTAGATATTTAGAGCCTTTCAAGGATTCCCCCCCCATCTCCAGAGCTTTCAGCTACTACAGTACTTTACTTTATTTTCCCCCAGAATAACTGTAGTTCGTTCTTCGCATGAGTTACTCTGCCTGCTTGATATACCCTCAGCTCTCCTATATATTGCTGATGTTTCAAGATTTCTTTCAAATCTTTTTTTTTTAATTTTTTCCCTTTTTTATTTCAGAAAAATTTAATTCATTTTACATACTAACCACAGGTTCCCCCCCCATCCCTCCTCCTGCTGCTCCTCTACCTTCTCCTGGCCCACTCCCCATCCCCTCCTCCTAAAAGGTAAGGCCTCCCAGGGTGAGTAGCTAGAGCCTGGTACATTCAGTAGAGGCACGTCCAAGTCCATCCATCTGTCCTTGTCCGTGCCCCCCCCCCTTCAAGGCTTCAAATCCTTTCTAAGTCATTGCTGTCTCCCTGCAGTTCTTCTGAGTCTCTGTTCTGTAGGCTTTCCCATTGTCTCTACTGCACCATTGCAGAATATTATCATGCACTTTTTATGTTTAAGTATTTCAGTTACCTTTGAGCCTCATTTACAGGCGTGTGATTTTAATCTGTTTGTATTATATGGTGTGGTTACAAATGCCTAGATATGTGACATCTCTTTAATTGTTTAGTAGCTAAATAGTTGAATTGATGAATCAGTAAGCTTCCTTTATTTTATAAATTCTTAGACACTGTATTGTTCCTCTACTTACATGGTGTATGTCTCTTTCACTAACTCCCTTCTGAATTGTTATTTGATGACCCAAAAAGTATTTGTGAAAAAATAGCGAGGGATTATGGGCTACTTCCTGACAATCTCTATTGCTATTGGAAAGAAACAGACTGGAGACAGATGTTAGAATATAGACAGTTCTGTTGAACTAGTCACAGTTGATTTTCATTAATAGTATGGTTTCTTCTCTTGAAAAACATATTTTCAAATTGCAGGATTTAACTGAAAAAAAAAAAGTTAAAGATATCTGGAGCCTGTGTGCATTATGACTTGAATCCCAATGTGTGGGTGGAAGGTGCAGCAGCTTCTCTGGGTTCTCAAGCAGAAACTTATTTCCAAGTGCCCTCTTACCAAGTGGTCTGCAGTGACCTTTCCTTCTATAGACAGTGGAGATGACAGTTCTATTTTTGTGACAGGCTATGAATCCTTGTTTGCTTGCTATCTCTCCCCCCCCCAGCTCTGTGCAAACTCCTCCTTTGCTGTGGTAACTGCCACATGACCATTGGAGGTAGCCCTTGTCAGGAAAGATGAAGTCTCTTGTTGCTTTCTTAGAATCAGAGGTTAGCAGGGTAGCCACTGCCTAATCTGGGAATTGGAGGACCACTGCAGGAGAAGGAAGAGGGAAGAAGGAAGAAGAGGAAGAGGAAGAGGAGGAAGAAGAAGAAGAAGAAGAAGAAGAAGAAGAGAGAAGAGGAGGAGGAGGAGATATTCTGCTCCAGGAAGTGGGCTGCTCCAGGAAGAATGCCGTTTTTTACAGGAAGCCTGATTAATATGTAACACTCAAGAGTGGGTACTGCCACTTACAAACACTACGAACACTTGCTTTCTCTTTTCTGCTGAAGATTGTAACTCAACATGTGCAGGTATTTGGGTTTATGTGTTTGAAAGACTGGCCTGAGAATACTTGTTTGAGATTAAGTATAAGAGACAAAAGACAAAGGCGAGCCAGGATAAAAGATGGCTATTAAATGTCATTTAAATGTTCATTTTCTCAGGGAACGAAACTTTGACTTTTAAAAATGAATAATCTACTTTTTGTACATTTAAGTGAATTCAATATCATAAAGTATTGTAGGTGCTGTAACATGAGTTCCTTTAATCAACAGTTGCCTTGGCACCAGATCTTTCTTAATGATATTTTCTAAACAGAGCACTATTGTTTTTAGGTTTACATGTATAGGATATTTTGATGTAATACTTTTTAAAAGTATTGGACCAGTATATATAGTAATTAATGTAATCTTAGCAAACTCACATACACTGATACATTTAAAAATGGAGACTTAACACTAGGACACAGTAACACTCATTTAACACCTAATATATATCAGCCTATGGCTTACACTGTCTAAAACCATACAACAACTCATGTGATAAATCTTCATCATCCTTTCATTTTATACTAGAAGAAAATGAGTAGTTGCATGTGGATAGGAAAAGGTGAATTTAGAATTTGAATGCAGGGTGCTTGCTTCTATATTGTAGACTTTTGATTGGAAGGAATTTGCTTTAAACTAGTTCATTAAAAATGTGTATTTATTCTGACATATATTTTCTTTTTGTATGGTACAGAAACTTTAGTTTTTCATTTTAATGTATTCTAGTTCATGTTTTATATACCATGTAAAGTATTTTAAAATTTAAAAAAAGACATCTTGCTTAGTAAATATAAATATTCAATAGAGAAACTTATTTTGTGTCAATATGAAACTATACCAATAAGTGTACCAATGCCTAAACAAGATTGACTTGCATATTTAATCATATATACACCTTTTGTTGAGTTTGGAAAATCAGACATTCTTAATTTAATAAGAGTGTTGGAGCAAAATTTAAAGGGAAAAATAATCTTTCCCTGTGAGTGAATAACCTTCAAGATGAACTTAAGCTTGGCCCTTTGTGAGCTGTGTGATAATGTCTCTAAGATAAGAATGAATTGCACTGCATCAAGGCACACTATTATATATCTGTATGTTAGGTGAAATACCCTAATAATGGATATTAAACCCATATGACCAAAAGTCATAATTCATGAAAGGAATGACAACAGTGTCTCATAACTCATAGGCTTCATGTCACACCCGTGAGTAATATTTCTACTGTGCAAGGCGTGTTAAAGGGGAGGAACAGGTTTTCAAATGTATGTTTCATTTTCAAGA
This sequence comes from Sigmodon hispidus, assembly GCA_004025045.1. Classification (NCBI taxonomy): domain Eukaryota; kingdom Metazoa; phylum Chordata; class Mammalia; order Rodentia; family Cricetidae; genus Sigmodon; species Sigmodon hispidus. The sequence continues at coordinate 4,533 of PVIH01021412.1, read as the reverse complement.
GTCATCCCTGATACCCTGTAGTCACTTTAAATACAGAGGGAAGTCATTATATTTGCTAGCACTGTTCAACCATGATTTTTGCATGAAAATCAGTTGTCAGGCATTAAGAGTTTTACTCTTATATTGAATTTTTAATCATAAATGAAAGGTAACGATTATTTGAAGTGAAGGTAATCGTAAATTCAAGCTGTTTTCTCCTTATGGACTTTTGTAGAAACTAAGTCTGAGATAGGATGAAAATCAACTGGGATTTCTTCTTTAATAGTGATAGTTCTAAATAAAAATGAGTGAATTTCATGAGGTAGACTTAATTTAAAAAGACTCAGAGAATTTAAACCTGGACTAGGTTATCTCTGTGTCCCCTACATCTTTGTTTTTTTAGTATGGCTATTATCACTTAAAAGAAATTTCAGGAATATCTATTTAGTTCCACATAAAAATTAACTTCTATTAATGTTTTCTTTAGTCAATCTTCTTATTCAACAAATAATTTTGATTACCCACAAGTCTTGAGCCTGCCGAGGACGAAAGTGAGATTCTTCACTAGGTCTTCCTGGTGTTCTTCAATGGTAGTACATATGGCCAGTTTCCAGGATACTTCCTCTTTCATTTGTCACTACTACTGTGTAACAGTGATATTCTTTAGAACAGTCCAGAACCAAGTAGCCTAGCACTCAATTGTCTGTGAAGTCTTAGAGAGCTGTTGCTTAGTTTATCTGGCTACTATAATTCTGGCATGAAATCACTTTCCTAAAGAAGCTAACCTAAAGCAATTGCCTAACTTCAAGTTTCTACTTGAATTATGGTTAATTCCTGTCTTTCTGAATTACAAAAAGGACTTGGTATGCATCAGATTTGGTTTGTACCTTACTAGCTTCTTTTCATGACTTTTTTCCATTTGCCTTGGAATCTGTTTCTGTTCAGTATATGAGTTATTCTTCCTATCACTATATGTCCTGTGAATATGATCAAGCCAATGCTGTGATATTTGGTGACTAGTTAATGAAAACTTGACTCCCAAAGGGTCATCAGCTCCAAAAATCTCTGCTATGGCTTTCAATCCCACATAAAACCACTTTTTTGTAATGCTAGTCAATTCAAAGATATATTTTGTTCATAACACTGTTGTCAGAAAATGCTACAGACAGCTTACTAAAATCAGACTAATTATGATTATGTAGGTGGAAAATAGTGGATTTTACATTCATCCTCTTGTGCCTAAGCTATATATGTATGAAGACGTTTAGAAATTATTATTGAAATATTTTGTGTTCAGATAGAGATTTTTCTTTTAAATTAGCTCCCAGCAGCAGATGATTATCTTTGAGGTTTCAGGAGTCACCTAGAGTTTTGTCTGTATTGTCAGCAGATGCACAGTATCTATCTGTCTGTGGATTTTGGGAAATTATCTATATCTCAACTATATATGAAACTTACTCTGATGACTCTATTTGCTCTGATTATCATGGGGAATACTTATCACTTGTCTATTAATAAGAAAATAGATATGCTTTCTTTAATTCAAACCTTGAATTTCTATTTTTTTTGAAGGTTACTCAAAAGTCAAGCAAAATAGGTCGTGTTAAAACCCTGCGCAGTGTTAGTTTTAAATTTCACTTTAAGAAAATTTGGTATGAGATAGAAAACTAAGTAATCAATTTATCGTAGTATTATTTTGATATTATTAGATTTTCAAATATTTACTTTTGATTCTTTTCATACTAACTCATTAAGCCAGTGAAGGACTATGTACATTTATAAATATGCTTTATACTTTTTGAGACTTTTTTTAGTGAGATGCTTTAAAAGATTTTTGAGCTTAATTTTAAAGAAAGTTAAGGAATAAGAAATGCAACGGCTAGTTGGAAAGCATTGATATTTATAAGCAAAGTGGCCCCAGCCTACTTAAAACAGTCTATTTAGCAACTAAAGCCAATTTAACAGGTTTGGGTTTTTTTCCTCCACATTCTTTGTGAACTGGAGTTGATTCATTTTGAAATAGAAGTGGCAGGTGCAGAAATAGTACTTTCTTCTCATCCATGCACAGGATTCACCTAAATTTAAGTGAAGAGTGAAGATATACAACAAATGCAACCATCTGCCACTTTGAACCAACTAGCCTTGTCCACTGTTGGAAAGTGCTGGACCCCATGAGTCTGCCACTGGGCAGGGCTCCTGCTGGGTCTCATTGCAGAGGGTTAGGGCAAACCCTGTCACTACACATTTTGAGATGTGAGTCTCTCACCAGCCAGTCATATGGAGATCAAAGAACCTTTTAATTTGCGTTTAATTACCCCTTGAAAAACCGTCCAGCATATCCAGCAGGAGCTATTGTATAAAAACAACCACATATGTATGTGGTCTTTTGAAATCTGAAGCCCCTTCAAATGCTAAAATAAAAATATTCTTTCTGTAACTCTTGTCATGTTTTCCCCATAAAATCATGAGTGAAGAGGATAATATGAGCAGCAGTCTGAGCAGAAAGGCTTATTGTAGTTTAAGCAATTGATGCTTTGTAACAATTTCCATTTTTTGAAAGGAGCCTTTTAACTAACACTTCTGGAGGATTGGTTTAGCACATTTGTCAATGTGGATTCTTTTATTGGCATATAATTTCCAATTAAAATGATAGCATTTTCATTGGGACTATTTTTACTGGAATTTTAAGTGTTGTAATTGTTACAGTTGTGTTTAGTTCTTTGCAAACTATTACGGTTTAACCACAACAGTCACCAAACTGCTGGAGAATTTTATATCTAAAGGTGAATTTGTGCTCCAGTGACCAATTGACATGTGTCATAAAACAAACAACTTGTCCTTGAGTTGATACCATTTGAGAGACATGGTTAAATGGCAGATGTTAGTGCAGTTAAGGAGCAAATTAATTTTAGGGTGTTAACTAAACAGAAGATCACATTTAATCATTTGCTTTTGAAATACAAATGGAACGGTTACCATTAATACGGTTGCTCCACTCTTCATAGAGAAATGTGAATATACAAAGCTAGTCACTATTTGGATCAGGGTTTCTGTGGAAATGACCTGTGAGGAGATCTAAAAATCAGTTCCTCTGACCATGGTGTGAGCCATTTGATCAGTCAAAAAAAGAAATTTATTGATTAGCAATAACTGGCATTTCAAAATAGCTGTGTAGAAAATGTTATTGGATTCATTAATGTTTCTCATCAGCTGTAATCATCAACAGATTTAAGTAAAAATGTCACAAGCTGATTTTGCTTAACCATTGCTATTGTGAAGCTTGAAACAAGTTAAATGACCTCTAATTTTGATAAGTGTAGTAAATGCCATGGTATCAAATCATTCTGAGTGGACTGAGGAGAAACAGTGAAAAAATAACCAGCAAACTACTTTACATATTGAAGGATTTTGATTTTTTTTTATGGAGATGAAATTCATACAACAAAGGTAATAATATCAAGGTGAACAGTTTGGATTTTTTTTTTTAATCGAAGGACATTAAAGGTTGACATATTAGTCTAGGAGTGAGATAACTTTATACCAATGTAGAAAAAAAGTTCTGTTTTTATCATCCAAGATGATGAGATACTCAAATATTTTCATCTTAGAACACAGTATTATGTACAGAAATAAGAACATTTTAAAAGCTATCTTTTGATTGTTACATGCAAAAGAAAACTCTGGATTTGTATGAATTCTAAAGAAATCAAAAAGCACTCAATACAGGAACATGTCATTAAATCTCTATTTAACTTGCCTTTTACCTCTTTATTCCTGAAAGAATTTGCTAAGATTTTCATTCAGACTGTTTGGCCTATTTTAAGCGAAAGCTGGGTATATAACTCAGGGGCTTCTAAGTCCCTGTCCTGTGTGAACTGACTGGGCTAGCTATACTGAAATATATTAGTGTGAAAACCACACAGGATGAAGAAGTAAGTCGGGCATGGTTTTCCTCAGCATTTTTCATGTCTACTAATAGAATATGAACATAATTAGATAAGTGTTTATTATATTTTTTATATTTTGATCTTAAGCAACCTAGATATACAAATATCAAAATTATGTACAAAAAACCTTTTTTAAATTAATTAATTTATTTAATGTACATTCAACTTTACGTACATGTATGTCTCTATGACAGTGTCAGATTCCCTAGAACTGGAGTTACAGACAGTTGTGAACTGTCATGTGAATGCTGGAAATTGAACCTGGGTCCTTTGGAAGAACAGTCAGTGCTCTTAACCTCTGAGCCATCTCTCCAGCCTCTACAAGAAACCTTTTATTTTGCTTTCTTTTTTTTTTTTTTTTTTTTTTTTTTTTTTTTTTTTTTTTTTTTTTTTTTTTTTTTTTTTTTTTTTACTATGCATGCAATTTATTGTATAGGAAGTACACAGAGCAAAACAAAGTATCAAAACTTGGAGCATATTGAAATACATTCTGATTTTTAATATCTGTAAAGAAACTACATTGAATAGGTCTAAAGTAAGTATCTAATCTCATTAATAAAGTTAAAAACTAGTTACTTAGAGGTTTTTCTTTGGGCATTGAAATTTA